>JANVCG010105320.1:0-14518 GCA_025505365.1 Haliclystus inabai
TATCATGCTGAATGGGTGTTGCAGTCGGACATCCATGCTTGACTGTCTAGTTAGACAACTGATAGTGAATACATATTCAGGAACTTACCTATAACCATATCAACCCTACTGTTACTTATCAAGTGACGTCACAGAACAGCTTGCCTGGGCGTGAGTGTTCTGAACCTGACAGTGTTAATCTTTTTATTATTATTTTTGAATTTGTGTTGTTCTGTTGTCTAGTTATTTCATTGTTTTAATTGCTACAATGATGATTTGATCTATAAGATGTTCTCATTTAAGATTGAAACTCAGAGCGACTGCACTTTCTCTTTCTATATTTATTGGGTACTTTGTAAATTTTAAAGTGAAATGGATGAGAATAACGCATTTATTTTATTTACGATAAGTTGACCTCCTCATATGAATCTATTTTATTTTCAAGCCTTGAATTTGGCATTGAATACGGAATTTTTGTGATTATGAAAATATACTTCGAGCAATTGAATCAAATCCTAAATCAATTACCACGTGGTACATTATCATTCTTGCCCTCAATATTAGTGGCATCGAATGCAGAGCCACAGTTAACGTGCATGCGAACCCTTAAAGAGCAAAGACATCTCGGTCTTTCATGAAAACGGGTAACCGTGCGAATTGTGGGTGATATACCTCACTCCCGCTTTTATCATTTTCTGCTAATTTTATGTTAAAAATCGGGTTTTATTCCATCTAGATGACACTATCAATCATACATGGGTTAAGCGAGCTCTTCCAATACGAAATCACTAGACTAAAAGCAAACTCGATCTTCCAAGTGACTCGAAAGAGCACCATGCTCAAGCAAGGTCACACTGCATCTGTTGTACATTGGGTTTCGTGAACAGATTTTTCTATCTTCCTGAAGGCCTTATCGATTTCACTCAAAGACGTATCAAATGCACTTTTTTATAAAGAATCTGCATTTGCATGTGTTAATGGTTGTCAGTTATCTAAGAACACGGTGTTGGTTTTTCAATGGCAGCTGGGCAGTATAGCAGTAGTAAAGAAAGAATACGAAATTTACTGACCTCGGAGTTCTATGCACAGTCTCGCACAGTTATTGAATATATTGTATGTAAACGTTTCGACATTTCACGACTTCATCGAGCCCATTCTGCACAAGTAAAAATATATGGAGACAAAATGCTAAAGCCAACCGAAAAAATGAGAGCTAAACACGAGTTAGTTTTTCAAGGTATGGTAAATGGCTCGGAGTTTAAGACGGATATAGTTGAGATGGTATACAAAGATGTAGCTGAGCTAATTTTTATGGAAGATTGGAGCTTTACGCGTTTAGTATCCCTTAATGCATTTCTATTAACTATGGTTAAATATTGCATAGAGAATAAAAGTTCCAATGAAATACAGGGCTTAATTGACACGACAGCTTCTGTGATGGAGAAACGGGAACAACAATTCATTGAAAACGGAGGCTGGGTAATTGTTGAGAAATGTCACATGAGTTTCTTGTTGGGCATGCACTGATCAATAATCTTTTGTGTGTTTGAGAAGGAAGTGAATGTTTCTCAAGTATAGGAAAGACCATCACTTGAAAGAAGCATCTTTGTTTCAAAATAATTCTCTCTATCCAATCGAAATCAATTCAACACAACATTGTCGTTAAAATTCTCTAGTCTCAAAAGAGAATTACCTCGTGTGTCGTAGTGCTTGTAGTCTAGTTACGGAAGTATTCTAACTAGTAGATAAAAGCGTAAAATCAGAAAATCAATTCAAACATATTCGAAGATTAGAATCCTTCCTCAATTTCTCAAATTATTTGTTTGTTTCAGAGGGGATTTCTATTCTTTCACTTTTTTATCCCTGAATCAATCTACTATAATGTCATATTTTGTAGAATTCTTTTACTTCATGTATCTTTGCAGGATGGTTTCCTACTCCATTTCATCGACAATGCTTCTAAACTATGGGGAGCTGTTGTGGCGATGACGCTTAGTCTGGGAGCATTAGCAGCATTACTTTATTCAAGGCCTTGAATTTTATAATTTCAGATTATATTAATGTAGTATGAAATTTAGAATTTTGGAAAGTTTTCAATATGTTTTACTTTCAAAGGAGAATTATGCGGGAAAATGTAGAACAACTCCTCAATTACATCACAAATGGTATGCAGAGTTGAAACATATCAAATCATCTCGGATTTTCCATGAACATTTATGTGCAGTGGAATGGTCTGTACCCGAGATTGTTTTGAATCGTTCGATCTATGCCGGCTTTTGCGTGCTAGATTTATCAAGTGGTTAATGATTGACTTTCATTACCATTACACGAAGCAACGTTACCCTGGCAACCGATCAAAGGGTTGTTCACGGATACTGTTAATCTTGTCAATGTGATTGAGACTGAGGACTTGTACAAAGATATTCAAGGGGCAAGTGCAAACATCAATAAAAAAGCATTATCGAGTTATGATGATTATGGACACTATTCAATTGTATGAACATAATTAACTCGTAAATTTTAAACTGTACTCTCACGTTAAATCATTGTGAATACTAATGTTATGTCTAGTGATAAAACGTAATGAAAAGAAAGCGAGTAACTAAGCAATGTTTTTGTTTTGTTTTGCTTTCTTTTTATTTCAACAATTCATCTACTGCTTGAACATGAAAAATAAACAATCAGTTATATCAGTAAAGTCTCAGATGCAACTAAAATACTAAAAGTCAAGTGCTTTTATACAATAATGTATCGCATGTACTTTCGAACAAAAGGGATTAAGAAGAAATGGGACTGTCGGGAAAATGTCAGGTTACTCAAAAGAATTAATTAAATACGGTACTGCATCGCGTGTACCGTCGGGTTTCAAACAAAAGAGACCGTGGCTGCTGCGTTTGAGACCAAGGGTTTTTCAGAAGGGGGATGGGACAGTCAGGCGAAATGTCGGGTTGTTCAATAGAAAGCTTCAAACAAAAGAAGTGGATAGTACCGTCGGGCGAAAAATGCCGGGCTTAAAAAAACCCCCGACATTTAGATGTTAAATCCGCCTTTATGTATTGGTTGCAGCAATGCGGACAAATCAATCATCTTGCATAACCTGGCGTTGATCAGTAAATGGTTAAATTACCCATAATGATAGTCAATTTTCTTTTGTTCCGTTTCCATTATTCGATTGAGCCAATGAATTGATCAATAATAGTAAGAGCTGTGTTGCATAAGCTCCAGAAGCTAAATTCAACAGGCTTTCTTCTTTGTATTTGAATTGTCTCTTTGTTATCGATTAATGATGAGGACAAAATTGTTCGAAAGTATTGAATAATAACTATTGAATATCATACCACAAATGATTCATCGAAGCCGCATGTATAAATAGCAGGGTGTTCACGTTTTCAACTCTTTCTGAAAGTATCAGTGGGAGTAAACAACTCAGTTTGACACACTCAATTTCGAAATGAGGAATTTTTTGCATTTAGCCGGCAGAGCTCTGGCTCGTTCTTGCATCATCTCCAAGCCAACAAAGCAAATACTACGTTATTCAACCATCGGTATGCAGGAACGTATTAATTCTACGCAGGAAAGTGAAATGCACAACAAAAGTTTCTCGGACATTGTGAAGTACGTCAACGAATTGAAAGATGAAATGAACTCAACGCATCCTTTATTTCCTTTATTAATTGATGAATCGTATCCAGCTCGTACTCGTATGAGTTTTATTCCCCACATGATGTGCTTTTCTGTTGGTTTAGCCGATTTTTTATCTTGCATGTTACGTGTCAACAAACCAAAAAATGAGCTCACGCACATTGAAAGAGAAGTTAATACATTTATCAACGAAGATGACTTCCATTATAATTACTATATTCGTGACTTAGAAGCACTTGGTTATACGACTGAAAAATTTGGTAGCGCGGCAAATGTTATCCGTCACATTTGGAGCTACGATTGCATGGGTGCGAGAAAAATTGTTTACGATAGCTGTCGTGCGCTTGAGTTTACAAAAGATCCAATGATCCGGCTCACTCTGGCTGAAATTTATGAAGCTGGGTTGTTTGAGCTGTTCACATCAATCTATGGAAATATTATCAATGGAAAGAACGGTAGGGTTTTCCAGAGTGTAGATATGCAGGCGATTGATTGTAGGTATATTATTGGTCTCAACTAGATTATTTACGCACATTTGCGTGCGAAACCCATTATATTGATATTTCATGTAATAAGTATCTAAAGGTAATTCAACGACCATTTCAACGTTCTTTCATCAAGGCAAAGTAAGTTTAATGAACTGTAGGAGGGAACAATAGAAGATTAGTAAGGATTGCGAAAGTCATTTATTTCATCAGACATCAATGAAGGTAGAGAGGATCAATCATATGCACAAAAGAAGCCTTCGCTCGTGATTTTCAACCAGAAATGATATTAATACACTGCTGAATGGGGATGTTTGTCTCAAATGCCCGAAAAAAGTGATCACACTCAAATAAAACATGGCGATGACGTGAGGGTAAAGTAATCGCAAAAACTGTGCAATTTAATGGTGGAATATAGATTACAAGAAATTTTGTAAGTTCCTTGAGCTATATGTAACCAACAGTGACCTTCATATGTTTTATACAATGGTGGAGGTGATCCAAAACCACAGCTATTGTCTAGTCAATGCGTTGTCTATCGTTTCCAATGTGACTTGTGTGATGTAAGTTATCTTGGCTTTAATTGCCAGCACTAACACTCACGCATTAACAGACATGGTGGTTCACGACCTCCACCATTGTCACAGTAAAACCGTTCGTTATTGTCACAAAAATGCAAAAATCGATGTGACTGTCTCATATACTTGAGATATTTGTGATTCGGCAAATCAAGCCTTCCTCATAAACCAAATCAAACTCTGTAGAATTCCGGCTTTTTGTAAAATCATGGTCACTTTCTTATGATAACGGATATTTCTCTTGTGATTTCAGTTTAAAATATTTGTGAATTCTAATGCTTACTTTTGCCTGAAGATTTTATTAAGAAAATAACAAAACATCGTGAACAAAGATTATTTTATTGTTGCTATTTGTTTCAAATTAATTAATTTATTGCATTGAAGACGTGAAACGTAAAACCTACAAAACGCTGAGGCCTTTAGTTTCAACCCAGATGGGTATTGCAAAATTGGCCCTTTAGAGGAAGGATTTACGATAGAATAATCCATTGTTTTGCTAACCAAAGTTCTTCGCGTTTCATTGTAATCAAAATCTGTGCTTATCTGGGTTATCTGCTTTGAAGTTTAGACTTGTCCAGTTAATGAGTGATTACGGATTCAATCAATCGATTCAAACAAAATAAAAAGTAAAATTCTTTCAACAGAAGGATTAGATCCCTTCCTTGATCAGTCATCCCGCTTGTTCTAATCGAAAGTTAAAAATCATATTAGGGCCGCTGTAGTTTTTGATTTAGTGAAAAATGCGCTTCAAGTAATTCCACACTTAGAGTTGAACAGAGGGTGCGGATTTTGAATTATAGAAGCATTTTTGCGTAAATCAATTGGCAGCACAGACAGGATAATTGCCAGTAACAGTAAAAATTCAACCACGCGGCCACAAAAGAACTAACTACGAAGCTATTTTCATAGATTATCTAAGCTATTTTATAGATCAGATAAGTCTATTAACTGAGACAAATACAAGACAAGATAAAATTAGAGGATGTTTATCACTCTATTCGCACATGACAAAATTCTATAATCCATAATTGTTCCTAAAATCTTTCCTTTGAGTGACAAAATTGACATCGTAAAATGTACTTAGTTTTAGAGAGCCAATATTCAGAACCTATGCACAAAAAGTCAAATGACCTCAAGATTTGTATTGTTTTGGTGATAACAGAAATGAAGTTATGAGGGTCGTTTTCGAAAGTGGAATTACTATCAAATGTACAAACAAAGCATTATTTTCATTTCATAAATCGAGTTTGAAATCTGCTTCTACTTTTTAGGCATTTTTAAACAAGACTGCTTGTGATTTCAGATTCTTTAAGGCCATGCTCAATCATACTGTCCAAGCGAATACAGTGTGACTATCTATGAGTCTCCCTATATAGCGTCTAATCGTATTTTATATCTAATTATTGTATTGCTTCCAGACCTTCCAAAGTTGGAATATTTTGGTGACACTCATGTTAATCTTGAAGCAAATCACGAAGTCACAGCACAATTCAGTAACCGAGATGATCAAACAGGTGAAAAGTATGCATGGAAACATGAGATAGTGGATGAAGATGTAGCAAGAGCGTGTCATCGAGCAGCCAAAGAAATTATGTCAAGGTATATGATTCATCAACTCTAGTCAGACATACATTGAAGACGTTTACACCGTATATTGTATAGCTTTAAGTATAGTCATTAGGATTCAAATGGAGTTTAGAAATGCGTTCAGCTCTAGGTTTCTCTAATCAGCTCGTTATGGTTGGGATTTATTCTCTCATGTAGTCATGTGAGATTTGTAAGATGAAATTAAATTTTCGAGGAGCCATTATCTACGGAAACCATATTTTACCTTTTTGATATTACCTCGTTTAGGTATTGAGATCAATTGAGCAATATGCTATCAACAATTCTGTGATAATATGATTCTTTTTTTCGTTTTTTAACAGCTTTGAATTGATGTATGATAATTTCTATGAAGTTATTCAAGCAAACCATCGTGGTCAAGACGTTATTCATCCTGCAAGATTCGAAGAAAATATTGATCCACCAATTCGAAATATTGTGAAACGTTTACAAAATGCTTAAAAAAAGTAATTTTAACAGTTTTAAAAGCTCATTTTAATGTTATTCCTATTGGCAATATACTAAAATTTGAAAATGATTATAGGAGTTATATTTGATAACATTTTTCTAAGAATGACTTATTGTCAATATTGATGTAATAAAATTTGATAGAAATACTTTGTATTGTTACAAATTGAATAATCGAAAACCTCTTCTCTCCTTTTTGTATCTCCACTCCATTACTAAGATCATTTATCAATGGAAGAATGATATGATTTATCCTTAGTGATTGTAGATATTAGGGATGTTACGATTAATCTCGAATAATCAACGGATTAATCGGTATATACTTCAATGATCAATGCTCGAATGAAATACCCAAACATTGATTAATACTCGATCAGTTTGCTGCATCGAATATTCTCAAGTACATTGTGATTTGCCATTGTAGAAGAAAATTTCTATCGTGGAACAAACATTTTTTCAATTGCATTTAATTTTCCAGAGAAATGGTTCCAGGTCGGTAAAACGTTTCCTGTGAAGAGGCAATTATCAATTCCCAATTAATATTATTTATATAGATGTGAAGTGAAAATGAATAATGTACGGCTTTTTATCTTATCCATAATGGTATAAATCTGCATTACAGTACTCAAAACATTGCATATAGCCTACAGGAAGGTGATGCAACCTTGGCGAGTTACAGTTGCTTCATTTGTTGGTTACTTGATGTAGCTTAATACACTTCATGTTTAATGTCCAGCTTTCAGTTTTTGTACATAGAAAAGAAACGTTTTTTGAATAAATTGCGCCTACTGGCCAGCCCTACATGCAATCGTGGTATTATAGCATTTACAATCACAAATATCCAACCTTGAAATGCTGACCAGAAATCATAATTGAGATTTTAAGCACAAAACGGCTGGATTTTGGTGATTCACAAATGGATTTTTGCCACTTCACATATGTAATAACTTGCATGATGTATATGTATATTTACTATGCATTACTAGAGAAAGTGTGGCTTCATAAATCATTCGTCATGTGGTATTCCAAATCATAATTCTTGATTGTACTTTTAGCAATATAAAACACAATGGTTTGATATATTTCGAAACAATGAGAGTGTAAGGCCTAGGTTATACAGCGTGCTATCAGCGCACCGCGCCTTCTATTCCGTCAAGAATTTGCTCAGCACGCACATGACACGTCCGTCTAACCTAGGTTGGCACAGTGCTTTCGCTCAGGAGCACTCCAACATACTTGGCTCGCTGGATTTCAGCGAGCCACAGACGATCTACAATCCCAGCTTGACAGACTGGATGTGCTATTTTTAGTTGAAACTGGGGTTTGTGTCTACATTTTTTAACAAAATCTTCGCGGATTCAGGATTCGTTGCCACTGAGACGAATGCATCTTCAGAAGATAGCGCTTTCCAGTCTACTGTTAGATTTCGAAATTAGCAAAAATAACAATCTATCTCCAGTTTCCAACGGTAGAAGCTTGTGTTTGTCCAATAACTAAAAACATTCAACAATGGCAAGCGTTCGGAAAGTAAATTCACCTTCATTAGAACGAATTGGTAATTTCCTTACAAATAATAGATAATTTATGGCTTCATTTGGATTGAAAATAAAAGATTTCCACTCCAATATTATGTTCTGCCTTTCAATCTAGCCCAAACAGAAGTTCTACTTGCTTATACAAACCTATTTAGGTGTCATTCCTCTTTTCACTGTCAAATTTTAGCGTTAAGAGCCCCTGCGTTTAAACAGAAGGAAATTGTTTACCGTAAGATAGACAGAATTGATCGAGATAAATTTATCCGTGATGTTGACAGAGGTATCGTCAGGAAATATGAGGAATTCGAGAATGTCAGTGACCTAGCAAATTTCTATGACTAGACATTAAAATCGATACTGGATAATCATGCACCAACTAAAAACGGACCATAACAATCAAACCTTGTGCTGCTTGGTATTGTAATGAAATTCATATAGCAAAAACAAAACGGCGAAAACTAGAACGAATTTGGAGAAAAAATAAACTTGCTGTGAATCGTGAAAATGATACTGATCAATGCAAAATAGTAAATAAACTGATATATAAATGTAAAATGAGATTATACAGCAAAACTATTGAAGAAAATTCCAATGATCAGTGCAAATTGTTCCTAGCAGTCGGGAATGATGAACTTGCAGTCAACCAAAAGGCCTCCATCTTACTATAATACAAAGTAGTATTACACCATCTATAGAGGATTCCAATTTACCATTTCAAACTCAATCGCTACAAAATCATGCATGCTTGATCCAATTCCTGGGAAGCTAATGAAAGATTGTTACAATGTACTAGTACCAATTATCACTGATATTATTAACAAATCTTTTGATTCCGAAGTTTTCCTATCAGATTCGAAACAGGCATTATTGAATCCAGCTATTAAAAAGCTTAATCTTGATTCCGAATATTCAAGAATTACAGTCCTATTTCTAATCTTTAGCTTATCTCGAAAACTCGCGAGAAAGCAGCTGCTATACAACAAACTTATAATATGTCAAAGATAGTAAACTACACTATATTTTTTAATCAACCTATAAAATAGAACATGGTACTGAAACTGCACTAAATCGAATTCAAAATGACATCTTATCTTCCATCGACATTAAAAGATTTGTATTGTTAGTGTTACTAGATTTATCAGCCACATTCGATACTGTTGACCACCGCATCCTTTTGAATAAATTGCATCTTCACTATGGAATAAAGAAAATGTGCTATCCTGGATCACGTCATACTTACAGGATCGTACACAATTTGTTAAAGTGGAAAATACCTGCTCTTCCAGTCATCCTATTGAGTGTGGTGTACCCCAAGGATCAGTACTTGGACCTTTACTTTTTTTCATGTACATGACACCCCTTGCAGATATAATCAAAAAGCATGAAATATGTTACTATTTGTATGATGATGACTGCAAGTTGTATGCTTCATTCAACCATGCTGACAGTGCTGATTTGAAACGAGTCAAGTCGAAAATGGAGTTGTGCCTTGTTGAAGGTCAGTAGTTGTTGAATAAAAATGTTTTGAAACTGAACAGTGGAAAGACAGCTTCTTGTATATTACACGCTTCACATCGACCATCACCCCAACTGGAATCCATAAAAGTTGGGAATGATATTGTTTACAAATCAAAAATGGTTAAAAATATTGGTGCAATATTTGACGAACATTTGTCTATGGAAAAACAAGTTAATAGTATCTGTAGAAATGCGTACTTTCATTTGAGGAATATTTCTAAAATCAAGAAAATCAAGAAATTTATTTCTTTTAGCCATTGCGAATTGTTAATTCATTCTTTTGTAACCACACAAATTGATCAATAAAAACTCACTACTAGTCGGAAGAAAGCAGAAATCGATATCAAAAATTCAGCATGTTCAGAATGCTGCTGCACGAATGTTAACTAAAACAGAACGAAGGGAACAACATAACACCAGTCTTGAAAGAGCTGCATTGGCTACCGATTTTGAGCTGGATTGAATTTAAATATTAGTTTTAACATTTAAAATACTGCATAACGATGGTCCACTATATTTAAAAGAGCTATTGACTACTTATCAACGTTGCAGAACACTAAGATCTACGAACAAAAACTTACTAAAAAGGCGAAGTCACAAACTCAAGACGTATGGTGGTAGAACG
Source organism: Haliclystus inabai (assembly GCA_025505365.1). Classification (NCBI taxonomy): domain Eukaryota; kingdom Metazoa; phylum Cnidaria; class Staurozoa; order Stauromedusae; family Haliclystidae; genus Haliclystus; species Haliclystus inabai. Next base: position 10,436 of record JANVCG010105320.1, read on the forward strand.
TTTGCTTATTTAGCACCCTATAGCTTTGGAATTAAATCACTACGGAACTCCGAAACTGTACCACCATAGAGACGTTTAAATTATTTAATAATCAAATAGAAATAATAATTTAAATTCAAACTATGCTACGTATTGTACCATTATACATTATTGCTGTCCAAAGCAATAATAACGAGAAGGCTACAGAACCAAAAAATGAAAATACTCCCAAGAGGCCTGAGAATCCAATTGACCTAATCACAAGCCTACGAAAATCATATAGATGAACAAGAAGATTCCGCATGCGAAAATAAATTATACCAGCACAACTACAATTGTACTAATGACAACGAAAAGCAGCGATCGTAATAGAAGAACGGAATATTCTACCAGCAGCTATGAATCTGAAGTACAAAGCAAGCCAAATACTCCATTAATTAAAAATTATTTGCTCACAAACTGATAACATCTACAGAAATTGTATTTGGGAGGCATATTGGAGAGTGGACACGCAATGCTATTGAACACACGTCAAGCTAGGAGGTCTTGTAACTTGCGCTGTGAAAACAACGGTAAAAAATAAATTAAGGTGAATGATTTATACCATAATATAATATAGTTATTCACAGCACAAGTAAATGGGCAAGTCATTCTGGTCTTGATGTTTTGAATAAATTATTTTTGTTACATCAGTATATTCATACAATTATAGGTCACTAGAAACATCAATTTGTGGTTATTATTGTGTTGATAATTTAATCAAGGTGTCAATCCAAGAAACGCGGTTTTTAATCGTCATGACTTTAGGTCATACACACCTCAGAGACATTAGATAGCAACACTTAATGTGCTGGAACTATTAAAACGTTTGGCTATCAAGTTTGAAATGATGGAAACAGTCCCTCTGTAGTAAATTCCTAAATATACCCCATTGACTTTGCTGGAGACAGAAGTTTTTACAGCCATAAAGTCATATTCAAACAGACCTCCGGGTCCATATCCGCTCTGGAACACTAAATCATAAACCGTTTCGTAGGAAAATTCGATACTATTTAGAGATACGAATTCAGATACAACAGGAGGAAAATCAGGGATAACATATGAGGTTAAATTATAGAGAAACGTTGGTGACGTAAAGGAGCTCCCATTTGGTTAAAAATCTTTAGGGGAAAACCCAGATCATGTAAGAGTCAACTCCAAATTATCCTATTTATTCTTGTACAGCCGTTAATTGATTGTTCTGATTTTTCAATGGTAAATTTCAGCCAAATAAGGACATTTACATATGTAAATTTGTTGTTGGATATGCGATGACAGACTGAGATCAAATACTACATGTCCTTTCTTAAACAATAGTTCTAAAAGGGCAATGATCTGATGTGCTTGATTTCAGTTTGATTTTATTTAATCTTTTATCAAAGCAATGTCAAATTTGAGTAGGATGCTGTTGACGATAGCAGGGTTATCATTGAGATAGGGCAGGTGATAATGATATTTATAAGATACAAGTGACAAAATGAAGTTAAACTAATCTAGGACAACAGCTTGAAAGAAGTATATACACAATCCTAATTTTTCACAGATGCAGTAATCACTTATTAATAATCTTTGGCCAATTTACCTTTTCTACGCTATACGATCCTCAATGTGATGTCTAAACAAATATAAATAATGACATCTGTATGTGGCAATACGTAGATTATTATTTCTTTCTGTCTTGATTGTTGTCAAAATCTGATGCATAAAAATCTCAAAATGCTCTTCACCAGAGTAGCTGAGCTGCTGAACTATGCATTTAAACGTATTCAGCGTCATCCAAATATTAGTAAAGCGAAACTATAACAGCATTTTAAACTTGTTTGAAATATCTCACGATTGAAATCAACCCCAATTGAGAAGTTCTGAAGTCAGAACATTTAAAATGGGCATAGGCCTACACTTCTATTCAGGGGCCTGAAACAGTTTTGTCCGAAAAATTTCCCTTGGAACAATAGAAAAATCCTTTATTTTCCCGAAAATTACCCTAAAAAAGGCTTTTTGAAAGCGTTTGGGAGGGCTACCACCCGCGGTCCCCCGCCTTCTACGCTTATGCAAATTGCTCATGTAGCAACGCTTATTTATTTATACAATGAAGAGCTTAGCTAGTTTATCTTCGATTTACTTTCAATTGAACTTGCGGTAACAATCTATATGTTCAGTGTTCTGACACTTTACGGTTTGCTGAAATTGCTATCGGTTGTTCTCATAAAATTCATTCAGCTATCCAACACGAATAGCTCCAAGTTGAAGCAAAATATTGTTTTGTACGTTTGAGTAGAAGCATACATGTCTATGAATTTTGCTGTTCAATTTTTATTGCATTCCAACGCTGTAAACGTAGCATGACTCCAAGTCTGTAAAATTGTGTACTTGTCAGAAAAACAAAAGATTGTTCTGCCCTCCTGATTATCAACAATAAGGATGTTTATGGGAAATACTACACTTTGTACTGGGGGACACCGACAGACTTTTCTTTGCATAATCAACCCTACAGCCCCAAGTCTTATTTCATTTTCTCTGTTGTTTTATGCCTTTAAAAATAGGAGGACGGTTGCGGAAGAAGAGTTTGTTCTACTTTCATTACATTTTGCACGATGATGATGATCCTAGCATCAGGATGTGAGAATGTTCATCTGTAAGAAAGAGCATAACTACCCCTGAGAGTGAAGAAAAAATTGCTCTTGGCGTTTCATTACATCAAAAATTATTGTAACAAAAAATGAGGTAGCCTATGCACCAGTCCTGTTCATGACGAATCCAATGACATGAGTTTGACCCTGATTGGTTTTGAAAGGCAACCACCATGCCCATCCGTACAACCCAATAAATTAGCGTAAATTTAAAAGTAGATTCCTGGTTCAATGAAATCTGTTAACCTGGATCGATACTCAATATATTTTCAATTGAAAGAAACTATCTGTTTTCCATTCTTCACTCGAACTCCACCAATATTGTGATATTAGTCTGGAATTACTTTCAGTTTAGCACGTAGTAGGCGGGGGGTAATCATCATCGACTCTTTCCGTTTTCTTTACTTTGTTTACTTATCTCATTTTGTTTCACAAAAGAAGAAGCTTGTACGCAACGAAATCCTTTGATCTTGGACATTCATTTCACGTCTTGCCCATCTTCCAACCTCACTGTTGAAACAAATGAGGATTGATCGCGTCAAACCGTGCCTGAGAGCCTTAATCCATACAAAATAATCCGCCCACTATTTATTTAAACCACGTAAGATAACAATTGAAGCCGCAGATCATTTCATATGCATTACTTATTTCATTATTCATATTCATTACTTATGTTCATTATTTATATTCATTATTCATATTCATTGTTCCTATTCATTATTCATATTTATATTCCTATTCATTATTCATATCATTTCATATTTCAAAAGTCACATGCTTTCATTATTATGAGGATGCTCGACTCATCAACTTTTCTGAAAACTATCTGAAGGAGTAAGCGGTCCTGTATTTTTACTCTAATTACATTTGTCGAAAATAAGAATCTCTATATTTCAACTGGGACAGTTTTATTTCGTTCCAGCATGATCTTCAATCCCTCATTAGTTGATGAATCGTATTCAGCTCGTACTCGTATGAGTTTTATTCCCAACATGATGTGCGTTTCTGTTAGTTTAGCCTATTTTTATTTTGCATATATTACTTTTCAACAAATGAACTCACACTCATTGAAAGGGAACTAAGCAATTTTTTAGCGAAGATGATATCCATTACAATTATTATCTTTGTCACTTGAACGAATTTTGGTGTTCCACAGAAATATTTGCTACACAGCAAATTTTATCCGTCACACTTAGAGCTACGATTGTATGGGTGGAAGAAAAATAATTTTTGATGATAGCTGTCATGCACTTGATTTTACGAAAGATCCACTGATTCGGCTAACTTTGGCTGAAATTTAGGAAGCTGGATTGCTTGAACAGTTCACATAAATCTACAGGAACGCTATCCGTGGATGATAGATATGTATACTATTGAATGAAAGCATTTTATGTCATAATCAGATTATTTACCCCACTGCGCGTGTGGAACCCAT
>JANVCG010105431.1:0-31953 GCA_025505365.1 Haliclystus inabai
GATTGATTGATTGATTGATTGATTGATTGATTGATTGATTGATTGATTGATTGATTGATTGATTGATTGATTGATTATGTATCAGACGGTGGGTAAGACCCAAATCTAGACCTTGGGACCTCAGACGGAACCCAAAAATGCGGAAGAGCTTTCAAATTAGTAATTCAATCAAAATAATACAATTGCAGAAACTGTGTTTCACCTTATATATTTGATTAATTTTCAATTGATGAATTCTCATATGTATCAGAATTTAGTTTCCTTCCACTTTTTTCCATGTTATTGATTGTTTCTATGTGTTGATAATCCAAGGTTCGTCAGAATGCTGTAACCGTTGCTGATAATGCTTCTTTAACGCTGTCAAAGGTTGGTAGATACATTCAGTGTGTATGTTCAGCGATCCTCGCATTCATATTTCATGTTCCCTCGTTGCAATATGGCCCTTTCGTCGACTGCCGAAATCATAAGGTCTTTGCACAATTTTAATTAGGCTACATTATAATTATTGTTTAATTTTAGATACGTGAAGAGAACGAAAAACTGAAAGAATCTGAAACAAAACAGAAAGTTACCCAGGTGAGTTAGATCATAATAGCTTCATCAGAACCTATTGGATTCATGTATGAAATCATTCTAAAATTGGAAGTATCTTGGATCGAATCTGTTTAAATATCACTTTCAAATCAGTAAGTTAAGGTTGAAAGACCAAATCGGTTGAAAGACCAAATCATTGCATGTAAAATTTTTGTATCTAATTATAGCAATTAAACTCATCATGTTGATGCGTTTTTGGCGTTTGGTGCTTGGATGGTGGGAGGAATACAAGTAAAATGTTTGCATTGGAGCAGCTAGCGATCCTGTCACCACCCCAAGCACCAGTCACACTGATAGTCAGTGGAAAATTAACAAACAATATTGAAAATATGAGATGATTCTATAAATTGAAAATACCTTTCTGTGGGGACAGGGTGGGAGGGTTATAAAAGCCAGCGTCTTGGCTATTTCTCGTTTGTCGAGGCATTTTGACTAGGTTCAAGTGATAGCGTATAGCGTACTGTAGCTAGCAACTTTCTCAAAGCAATGAAATCAATACTTTCTTACCTTTGATATTTGTGTCAGCTTTATCAGCCCAAGGCATAGTTCTTTATATAAGGTTATCTCGTGAACATCCTAAATGCCATGCGTTGTTTTCTAGCTAAAGCATTGTTCTTTTACTTCCTTTGCATTACCTCGTTACCTGAATGGCTATAGCACTACTAGAAAAATACTATCACGTGAACCACCTCTGCACTATGCAAAACCGTTGCTAAGGGTCTGTCACTATAAATGCAATTGACGTCATGTTTACCGGTAATGTGACCTAACTAAAATTACCTAGCCTACAGAAAGATTGCAGACAACATACTCGGTTAGCTATCACCATCAATCAGCTAATTTTGACTAAATCTAATGTAGTCCCCAATATACTGCATCATTATGGATTGATCGTTTTAAATGATTAAAATTACCATGGGGCGTATTTGATCTCTAATTCTAGGCACAAGAAGATGCAGCAAAAGTTACTGAAGATGCCAGATTAAAGATGGAAGAGGTAAATTTCCAGCCATAAATTAATTCCAAAACTATTTCTCAAAGTTTGCATTCATGGGCTGGTGTAACCCTCCTTCGGATGCTGCTCTGATAAACCTCGCCGTCAGACACAATATAGCTAAGATGAAAAAGCAGAACCCCCGAGATGAAACTTTGCCCCTTTGCCCCTCGCAATTCACATGTCCCCACACTTTAGCATAGAAAAAACACGAGTGGATCTGTGAAGCAGGTATAGGGTTCAAATTCTTACACTCACTTCATACATAGCTGTGTTTTCTCAACTTGAATAGGCAAGGCAATTTGTAGTTGATACACTTCACAAAACAGCAGATCGCCATCTGAATGATGTGGAGTTAATCACAACTAAAGCTGCTTCTGCTGCTGTTTCGTCTGCTATGCAAAGTGCCTTGGATTTCCACCGAGAACAGTTGGAAAAATTACGCAAAGAATCACTGAGAAGATGTAAGTTTATTTTTTATATCCTCAATCAAAGAACACTTTTTTGCGCATAAGATCATCAAGACAAGAAATAGATTATTATTATTATTTTGTAGTGTCTGCCAGTACGTCTGCGAGTGATGTTGGGTCTTCGTCTGCGTACAGTGCGAGTGCCACGATACCGAGGCGGTCAGATCAGTCTGACGGATACAGTAATGAAGATTTTGAAACTGCCTCTGATGAAAGGTAAACCATGTAGATTACTTTTGCTTTCATCAACCGTGCTTACAAAAAGACAATTTTTTCTTGTGATTTAATTATTATTTCATTCAAATCACTGTGTATTTCTGCAGTCTTTCTCCTGATCGTGGTAGACAAACATCAACGAAATCGGACTCTGACATTCCAGAATCAATTCACGATGAAACATTAATTGAAAATCCTGGCACAAGAGATGACAGACACGTTGCTGCCTCTTCAGATGAAATGCAACCTCGTTTACGTATTGATGATGTGCAGGAAAGTTCACCTGCTTCTGTTATTGAGGAAAACCTTGTACCGTCTCATCCATCAAGCAGGGCGTCAACACCATCGATGACTTTGAAAGACGTTAGGAAACTAGGTGAGCGAAGGAAGGGCGATCCTAAGGCAAGATCAGATCGGATTGATAGTTGTCTTTCAAATCGGATCGGCTTCAGATTAGATACACTGCATAATTGTTCCTGTTCTTTCGTTTTCGTACTTCTTCCTAATTAAATGATCAAAACATCACACTAAACAGTACTGATGGCTGTCAACAACCAGATTCGAGTACTTGTCTGCTGCTTTGATAAAAACAATAAATACTTGTTTGTTAATTCAGTATATTAGCCTCAATAAAACAATGTACGGATAATTTCTTTGTTTTACGTGTCTACTTTAGCATCGCTGAGATCTCCACGTGATGATAGTTTTGCTGTTTCACTTACTGAAGATGAACTAGAGCACGAGTTTCGAATGGTTCTACCTTCTGAAGCTCATCGCCGACATTCTATTGATAAAAACACTACAATCGAAGACAATGTCATGTCGTCCTCTGTAAGTCAACCAATGATTTATGCCGTTGGTTTTTTACCTGCCCGTGCGACCACTTGAATACTTTTGTCAGACTGATACTTTTGACACCATCTATGAAAAAACAGTAAACATTTCTTTCTCACATACACTTATTCGTACAATGAAAATTACATTTTTTAATATATCAATGCATGAATTTCTCCTTAAATATATTCCTCAGTGGTATCGCTGTAATATCTCTTTTTGACTCACGGTTTTTTTTCTCTTGATGTCTTTTTTATACCATGTGACTGTGAGATCGCGTATTACTGTAATACAGCAATAGTCATTCTGCAACTTTGGTTGATACGTCAACTCCTTTGCAATGCAGAAGGACAGTATGTCCAGCATATCCAAATCGATAGAACTGGATGACACAATTAGAGTATTTTTATATACATGAACTGAATTGGACTCGCTTTTATTTCTTTTACAGGACGAAGGAACAGATGCATCGAAAGTAGGTTCAATTTTATTTTCTTAATGTGCTGTGGAGTTTGGATAGTGTTGCTGTGTACATTATCTCCTAATCTGTCGTAATGAAGGATTCATGTGAACGCGATAGAACACGTGAACGTGCCTCATCAGTTTGCTATTGCTGCTAAAAATCTGTATTATCAGTACTTGAAATGATTTGAGTTCCTAATCTCAAGACAGTTTTAGCAACTGCAAAATGTACGTACTTAAATTTTGGGTATTGTTCTGTCTTGGGCGTTGATAAAAGTTGCATTTCAGAATATAACTGTCGATCAATTTGAGCCATTAGAAATTTGATTTCTTCATTTTATAATTCTAAATTGGGAATAATAGTGATATGACGGCCTGAACAAGTAAGGCTTCATTTGTCCCACTCGCAAATACATCTACTTTCAATATCATTTTCGCTCTGAAGTTTCAATTTCTGTTTTAACAGCATGGTGAACGGCGTGTCTCTCCGTTCACTGACGAACATTCGTTCAGCCGATTTACTACGAAATTAGTACGTAGCTATATCCACGAGGAAGAAGTTCGTTCTAAACATCAAGCTGCCCTTTTGAAACTACGCGAAGAAGCTTTGATCGAAAAGACTAAAGTGGAGATGGCATGGATTGAACTACAAAAGAAAAGATTGAAAGACAAAAAGGCTGACGATCAAATGCCACCGTTAATCAAGAAACAACGTGGATTAAAAATGAAATTGCAAGCCAATCAGGTAGTCTAATTGTTTCACTCCCTTTTTGTATTTTGAGGTTGTCGTACTGTTTTGTAAAAATCACACAATTTGATGTTGATGTTTTCTTTCTCCAGGCTGAGATCCGTCAATTGCAGGAGGCCTTCAAAACAGCAAGCTACGAACGTAGATTTATGTTGTATCAACAAAAAGAAATTGATAAAATTAAACAAGGAACAGAAAAGATTTTGAAAAAATTATCAAAAGATAAATCTGGAAAAAAGCTATTGAAATCACGTGATATTGTAAGTAAGGTATTACTGTACCTGTGACAACAGCCACCTGCATGAGTGACTATTCCTGGACGACAACCCAATGAGCCTTCAGCGTATTACTGTATAAAAGCAGTGAATCCACGGATTAAGCATAAAAATTGCATGTAAGGAATGGAATTAATGGCCATTGACCTTTTCTTCTTTTGGCAGAATGATTTCTCGCACCTCTCACGGCAACCCCAAACCGAACTTATATTAAGCATCTTATACCTTATAATAGGACATCAACAACTTTAAAATGCATTCAATGATATCAGGGAATAGAGTTAATGCTTACATTTACGCCATGTCATATGAAAATCATTTCCATTCCGCTCCTCCGTTTTACTCCGGCCTTTTAACCATTTTTTAATCCAATACTCTACCTTGCGGCCATATATGACTTTTGTATTCACATCAATCGTATCTAATTTCTGCGATATTTTGTGTAGGAGGGTCTTTCAGATTTTGACATCCGATCGAATGCATCTTCTGAGAAAATTAAAACGATTCCCGACCATCACTCTCAATCGGACAGCTCCATCGATCATCCTCGTTCGAAAACACCGATGTCTGTATCAATCTCGTCAGAAGCTCGTGTACGTTCGCCACCGACTGAAATTCCCGAAGAATTACCGAGTGCTACAATCGGTACTGACTCGCACGAGGATACGTCAGATCATAGTAAAACGTTGACATCTGTACAACAGGAAAGTCTGGCATCACCATCGCCTACCCGTGCTGAAAGTTTTTCTTTCACAGATAATTCGGAAACAACAATAAACTTGAACATGCAACGACTTAAGAAAAAGTCCAGTGAAAAGTAAGTGCTATTCTGATCGATCGCTCATATCTTGAGACATGATGTTAGTCCGAAATTTTTGTCGTCCTTTGTATGTGCTTAACAGAGAACCTAATAGTAGCGCGTCACGCATCTAACACGGGATCCCACTAAAGACATGCGAATGGTAACTTTGTTGACACGTTTGAAATACATAATTCTAGGACCGTTTGATACTGCGAAGTCTATCAGTTGGAAGATAATGTAACGCAGTTTTCTCGTTTTCGGGGTTGAAATACTACCTTGTCCATCTGTCGACTAAGTAAATGGATAACTATTTTAAGTCATTAGAGATCTCTCTGTGTTGTTTTGAAAAGATGGTTGATCTCAAAGTTTCCACATATAGTTCTGCTCTCGAATATGTTATTTCTGCAATTGTCCAAACCTAAGCAAGTCATGGTACTTTGCATTGCGCTTTTGTTTGAAATTCCATCCGAATAGTAACGAAGCCTTGGAATTAGTTTTTTTTTAATCGAAGATGCGAATTCCGTCCAACCGTCACTATACCCTTTCTTCGTACGCCTCGAATATTGTGATGTCATCTACTTGATTGAGGTTTAGGGTTCAATAGTTTTAAGTATCATATGATATAGATATTTTTCTGTGTAATGTTCTAACCTCTCTCAATCAAACCATATTCAGTTAACTAAGAAATATTACTGAGAGGCTGAAAAAGTGCTGTTTAATTATGGTTTTGAGTTGTTCTTTGAGTGGATTATTATCAACGTGGTGCATGGTCCTCTCTCTTCAGATATCTTGCTCGTCGAGAAGCAAAGTTGAAACAACAACGGGAACAATTTGCGAGTTTGAGGCGAAAACAAAACGACATTCGTGAATGGAAACGACGAATCGAAGATGAAGAACAAAAATTAAAAAGTGATTTGCAAATGGCTCTCTGTGGAAACGCACCAAAAGACAGGACGTCTTCCGTTTCCGATAGCAACGATTCGATTACTGCAGGTAGGGGTTTGGGTAACACTTTACTTTGAAGTATGTAACCCCTCATCGGCTCATAGTATCTGTCCAGCTATTGTGCTGCTCAGAAAGACTCAGATAACTTTTGTAATTGTAGCACAGGGAGCAAAACTACAACGATATTGGTGTCAAATAAAGTTGTTTAGGATAATTTGCAGACCAAGTCAGGATAAAACGAAGATTATGCAGTAATCCTATTCGAAAGTTCCAGGTATCAAACCTGTTATAACGACCACCTAGTTGCATACTCCCTATAACAATAAATTATTGTAACTGCATCAACACATTCACTTGATGAACGCTAAGAGTAACCCATTTATTTGTTAACAGGTACCTACCATTTTGCATCACCGCCTTCGATTAGAAAATCTTCATCCAAGAAGACCTCCGTTATCGAAACTGCTATAAGTGGTGGCCATTCCGAGAGTGACTCATCCATCGTTGAAAATCTCCCCGCTTTGCCTCAAGATGATTCTTCAAGTAGCATACACGAAGATTTACCCAATCACGAAGCGCCTCCTTCGGAACACTTTGAATATGGAGATGACACATTCGAAAGTGGAGGACGGAGTTCGACAACCACAACACGGAAGCCGTTACAGTCACGAGAGAAAGATCGACACCATACTGACGAACAGTCATCGATATCGGGTGAGTTTATTTACGAAATCCGCCTCTGTAATAGCTCGATTCTTGTGACCGATGGATTGCTAAGGGTTTTTTTTATTATAGTATCCAGTTAAACACCTACTAAGTGAGTGTATGTTGGAATTGGCAAAAATGGTAAACTAAGCTTAGTTGGTTAGACATCAATCAATGAGAATTATTTTAGTTTGTATCCAGTTGCACGACGATTGATGAGCTTTAGAAATAATATTTGTACGTGCACTATGCTATCTAATGGGGTGAGGTGGGGGGGCTCCTGGAGGGTATCGATGCTGATTTCCCTTGGAGATATCCATGATGCTGGTTTCCATTCAGGCAAATTGCAGATTCCTGTTTCTTTATTTTGTTGCAACGAATCACCATGAGGTATACATTGTAGGGGAAAATCAAATATGCATTATAACTTCGCGCATACAGCCGTAAACAGGGTGCATCAAAACAAAGATTAAAATTTAATTGAGAAAACGTCAAACGTTAAATGTCAGATGTTAAACACCTAATCATAATTTACAGAGACGAAAAGAGTTAAACATTACTTACATCTAATTGTAAGTTTCCGTTTTACTTTTTATCCAAAAGAAATTCATCCCCTCTACTTGAGTGAGAGTATCAGAGAACAGTCACCACAGTTTTAGTCATATATTCTCAATCATAATAACTTTATTATTTCATTATGACAAAAATGGATCATAAGTCATCTCTACTCTATTGCATAATTGGTGACACCAATGATTCCTGATCGAAACAGATTCGCAGACTGTAAAGTGAGGTTCTATAAAAAGGGATGGCAATATTATGTTCTCAGAAAACATTAAAATCGGATTGCAAATCTCATATCCAGTTTTGGTATTGAATTTTTTCTGCAATTTTATGGCACATATCAATACACCTATATACACATGTGGGCCGACATGCAAATCCGAATATAAACTTAGTGACAGCAGAGAATTCGCTCTATTCAATTTTTTTAAGTCTGCGCAGAAGGAAGCGTTGTACACTGTAAGCTTAATTCTCTTTCTCAGGTTTAAAACTTTTCTGATAACAGTTTATATAAACGTTTTTACGTGCTCCTTTTCTCGAAAGGCGCTCTTTATGAGGCGGCGCGTGGCTTCATATTGAGCAGCCTGCTCCTTCTCTTACAATAGATCTTTGTTGTAGAAGCCTCGTGTCGAGATGCCATGCGTATCACAAGCGTTACTATAGCAATCTTCTTTCCGTCACAAATGCCTTTTTTTAGTCTTTACGGAATCCGTTACCTATCGCAACTTCCACTAGAATTGCTATAGCTCACTACAAACTTATTACGATTAACGAATATCATACGTATAACCAGGGTTGCTATAGTGATCCGCTGACGGAAGCGAATGATCCAGCAGCTCGTTATTGCTTGTGTGTTGTCACAGCTGTACCGGTCAGTGACTTGGTCTGTCTGTGTTTGCTCAGCTGAGATTCTTACCGATTCACTATCCTTTGTGCCATGCAGTATTTCCTATTTATGCACTTTCTTTGAGAATTTTCTTGATTTTTATTCACATTGTTTTGCTACTCCCTTTTGAATATTATACTAATTAAAAGCCCAATAATTTTGCAATATAAATAATCAAGTTTCCATTTTGCTTCTCAAATCTCATGTTTTGGTTTCATGCTGGATTTTTATCTCCCAACATTAACTACATGTTTTTCTATAAAATCTGCTTTGATAAACCTTCTTAACAATTGATTGGCTGTACATTAATGTTGTGTGATACTTTTCCATCACACCTTGATGAATGACGTCTGTGTGAAATTGATCCATGTTTAACTAGCCTCATTTTGTACGAAAGTCATCTTGTTGAACTCGTGTCAATCTTCTTTCTGTTTCCCGTCAAAGAATCGGCGTGTTTTAAATTAATCAATCCATTTATGCTAGATTTTCTCATAAATTCTACAGATTATGTCTACGATTTCATCTGCAACACCGTTTGCGTTACACCATCCCGCAAACATCTGCCTTCCTCAGCCACAACCGTTTTAATCCAAACCTACTAACAATGATGTCATTTATAATCTGAGATTTAAAGGGGATGACCTTGTCCAAATGATGATTCCCAGGCCGGCTGCACAATGAACAATAAAGAAGTATTCCGTTCCAATGTTATGACTGACACGCATCAAGTGATTTTGGGTAACTCCTCAAAAGTTAGTCATAAATCACTGCGCTCAATTACCATTCAAAGGCAGTTGACCCATGCAGCTAACCGTCTAATTAGTCAATCAACTACAACGATTCCCTCTGCATAAAGCTTGTTTTTTGAAATGGGATTTCTGGGTTTCTTAAACCGCAAGAAACTAGACAAAGTTTTCCACGATCGTCACAAGACATTCCTGCTCACAGATCACGTGACCTCAATTCGAAAAATTCCGCAAAAATTAAATCGTGAAGATGTTGATCAGCGTTGAAGGGAGTGTAAGAAACGAAGTCAGCTGATGTCTAACTTAATGTGGCGGGATTGGCTTCCATTACCGTTCATGGTATTCATGGCACGATTTTTCTGTTTGCCATCCATTTTCATTCCATGTTGTCCTGGCAGCTGTTTTTTTATTGCTTCGCTTACAACACAAGGTTTTTATTTTTACTTTTTATTTATAAATGTTTTTGTAGATTGTGTGATTGCTTTTTATATTGATAATTCATTTATTTTTTAATCGTTACACAGATTTGTTTTATTTGATTTTTGTATTTCATATTTAAATACACCTGTTGTTTTATCTCTACTGGTGGCAAGTTTGTCTTCGAGAGGCTGTTCATTTTTATTATATCTTTTACTCTTTCTCAAAGGTTTAATTTGTAGACTTTATGTCCTTACTAAACATCTCTTTTTGGCTAGGCTTTTGATTACAATTAAGCTACAAATTTTTAAACTTTTTTTACATCATATTAGAGTATGGAGATGTGTAGAATCTAAAACAATATTTAATAATAAAGTATATCTGATAGCAAATGGTGATTATCCTCAATATTTTCCAGACTTTTTTATTACAAAATAGAGGAACATATATCACTCTTGCACCGTATCTCTGATTTTAGCGCTGACGGGATCTTCGGGCAGTTTTTTCTTGTACCAAACCAGACTTCCACTCATTTACAAATATTCTGATAAATGGCAAATCTTTTGAACTGAACATGATTGTTTTTCTTTTTTTTATCCCTTTTACTATTATATACTTTGCATCAATGTTTAAAAGTATAAAATCCATGGTATTATTTTTGACATGTTAATTTAAAGGGCATTCAATTATTTACTGCATATTTTTTACTTGATGAACTGAAATTCATTTATTAGATTATAGCTTGCTACCAATGTTGTGCATCTCTTTCTCCTGAAATGTAATTTACTTTAATTTATTCCTAATAGAAAAATTTTGTCACGAAAACATTTTTAAACTTTCACAAAAAATTCTCTGATCTCCTCCTCCGTGCAATTAAAAAATGTCCAAATTTTTATGATTTGATTTTTATTTTTCTCAACTAATGTTCCATGATTACATGTAATCCGAATTGAGTGAACCAATATGAATATATATATTTGTAATCAAAACTGTGCGATTGATTGTGAGGCTACATGAAAATGAGACCAAATGACATATTAGTGAGCAAAGATTTAGGTGTAGTGATATGCCACGCAGGAATCATTAGTGATTATTTTTCCCATTTCAGAAGTGGCGTCTGATCTGAGTGACATCGAGAAGCGTGTGGCTGGTCTACAACAGCAATTGACAAAGCGTCAACGCGAATTAGAAAAATTACGTAAGAAAAAGGATAGGGAATCACTGAGAAGAAAAGAAGAAATTCTTCTTAACGAACTCCAGGTAAGGCTACGTGGGCGTTGTACCTCAAGCAATTACGTCAACAGTCTTGGCAACCGTTCATGTGCTTATCGTTTACCTCTGATAAAATTCACCTGTTTTAACGGTCATTGTGTATGAAGATATCTATGAAAGCAATAGGTTGACATGGACAGTTCGAGGGTTTTCCATGTGCACTTGCTACTGTGAGTGTACAATTGCAGACTCTAGAATTATACATGTTTGGTTTTCGAACCCTGCAACTCATCCTTTGATCGATTTCGTTTGGTACGGTGATGACAGATTTGAATCTCTCGTCTCACATAATTTCACATTGCTTAATTAAACCTAGCAGATTAGATAAATTCAATCAGCTTTTCTTAATGTTTCTCACCAGGCTGTTGAGTTCGCTATTAGTCGTGAGAGCAGTGCTAATCAAACGCCAAACAATGAACCACAAACTGTCAGTGGGAAATCTCCGATTCCGAAATTCCATTCGCCAAAGATTCTATCACCCAAAAGTAGCCAATCAATTGCTACTAATAACAACGATGACATCATCCATGCCACGGCATCACCTAAAGATAATTCTCGCCAATCGGTGAGTGATAAAAAGGCGCCTGATATCAGCAAAGAAGATGCAAAAGCGTCACCTACACGCTCGATTACAGAACAGTCCGTTGATGGAGAGGACGTTGAAATTAGTCACCCGTCAGCTGATTATGAAAGTGATTTTGATCCATCGACTGAACATGATGAAAAGCACACGGCAGACCTCAGTCACCAGTCCACAGAAACGCTGTCGTCGATTGCTAGTTTGATGTCAAGTTCCCAGCTGGCTGTTCCATCGGAAGATATCGCCATAGTAACAACCCCTGGCAACAGTCACTTTGACAACGATACTGTTGAACGTCAAGCCACTGCTTCTTCTCTAGAGGATGATGACGTCATAAATAGTTCTCTATTTGCCGTGGACGTGGATTCGCATGGCTCAACGCAGAAAATAACAACCAACCTACCTGCAAAGGAAGTTTCTGACCATGATACCGCAGGAATTGCATCTGAACATTTGATTTCAAAGCAATCGGATATCGAGTCAGTTGATCTAGATATACAACCGATCCCCAAACGTGTTGATGTTGATCGTTTAGCTGATGCGATCACGGAGCAACTTTTTACCAATCTCTTACGCGAAAGCTTAGACAACGTAGCAGATTCTAATTTCAATAAGGAAGAAGCACTTCGAGAGATCGATCGAAGGCCACAAACTATTGGACAATCATCGGCTGATTTGGAACCGACGGCTACCAGCTCACGAACTCCGACATCAGCAGCAGAAGAAATTTCAGAATCTTATATCGAACCGTTACCGTTACCATCTCAATCAATAAACGGAGCTGTTGAAAGTACATCGAAACAGTTGCTTGGTGATGCTATTCAAGCAATATTTAATGCGAGGAAAAAGAAGCAAAATGCCTTAGCCGATGAGAGAGATTCTGAGGTTCAACGAAATGATACAGTTTCTGACTTAAAAGAAGATGATTTTAGTGGCGTACAACCGAAAGCATTGGATAGTGCCTTGCTAACAGCCAAGTTAAACGATTTAAAAAGTATGCATAGTGCTATCGATGATCTCCTAGGTGGATCGGATTCTGATACGGATACGGATGAGGATAAAAATCCAGATCAGGATAATTTTTTCGTGAATAATGATATCTTACAATTACCCGAGGAAGACGAAGATGAACTATTACCTCTGTTTGGTTTTACACCTGACATGGAAGAGAGACAGCTGTTTGTTCCGTATTCAGTTGAAGAAACAAACGAACTTGTCAGCAAAGCGTTCTTTTATTTACAAGAAAATATTTCACGAGGAAAACGAGAGGGTGAACTTAATCCTCCAAAGGAATTTTTATTTCGTGAGCAAGACAATATTGAACAGCAAAGCTGTGAAACATATCGTCTTATGTTATTCGATTTGACGCGAGCAATTCTGCAAGATTTGGCAGATTACACAAAACTAAAATCCAATCGTATCAAACCATGGTTAAAACCTCCGCGAAAAGTCTTTTCAAAATTCACAAGACTTCATCATACGTTACATGGTGATGATTTGTTACAAAGTATACAAGATCATGTGAATCGTTTAATGGATTTAAAAGCTGGTCGACCAAGCATCGATCAATTAAAACAAAAGTTACCATTAAATTCATCGAAAAAAGATTACGTTGACGCTGTTTTAGTTCATGAATTACGCGAAGAGGAACCCGAATGGATAACCTACGATTTAGATGAATTGAGAGTGAAATACCAACTAGCAGATACGATACTCGAGTCATTGCTAACAGAAATTGTTGAAATTATTAACGATGTTGAAATGAAGCAAGATATTTTGTAAAGAGTGATTGAGACGTATCAGTATGTGCCCCATTAATGAGTCCTTATTGCTCGCCTGACTATAGAGTGGCTCACCGACATTGTGAAAGTATGGCTAACCAGATGAAAACATTTCTATGGTAAACGTTGTGTCGTATAGCAATCGAGGCTATAATTCCGAGAATGGTATGAAACTCAAGGAGTCATTTTTGAAGAATCAAGTCTCCAACCACCAACATTCTTTTCACTATTTGATGAACCAAATAAGCTCAATAAGATGGCCTAGATGCGAAACAAAAATCATTCAATTATAACATGTGTATTTATTTCGATGTTTTTAATATTGTTAGCTGTATGAAATTGCAATTAATTCCTAACAAATCCTTTGTATTGTTCTGGATATAATGCGGAATGATACTTGTACAGAGAAAGATTGATCAAGCCAACACATGAAAAGCTATTTTCATTTTTCCATACAACTTTTGCCTAAAATCTGATGTAATTGTACTAATATTGATCATAGTGCGTGGGTGCTTTCTCCTTCGATGGACTTACGGACCGAAATAGCCTGTTTCACCCCCAGCTCGGCCCAGTCCTCTCGCAATAAACGACTCCATTCAACCTCCACTCTTAAAAAAAATTACCTGATCTATCGCTTGCTTAATCTGCCTAATCATGACTTTTGAAGCACCCCGTGTCCGAGGTGCATGAGGTTACAGAATTCATCGATGAATAATGTTTTTGTATAGAAAAGTACTTCATTGAGCTATATTATTAGGATTCTCATAATTCCCTCTTTAAAAACTTTCCATCGTATGTGTTCATAAAAACAAAAGAGTGAATGGCTTAAGATTCGTTTCAACCATACGTCGTTTGTAGTCTTTCTATAGCCTAAGAAAAGTCTCAATGCTGTTTTGCTTTTGAAATGCATTGGTGAGACATGTTTTCTAAAGACCAACGTTCACCTGCCGATCTTGACACCATCTGCTGCCCTGTCGTTATTGACCTGCAGAAATGACGCTCTGACAAGACAGCTGTGTATTTGTTAACTCCAACGTCACTCGACACACCTACCTACGTTTCCGTCTCGCCAAGTTCTATAGCTGCTTCTCGATGCAGTCTTTCTTCAATCGTTGCTTAGGCCTCCCACATACTTCAATTTTAAACGATCCAACGCTGCTGTGAAAAATTAGCTTTTCCAAATTCTTATTCCTGATACATATTTTTTAGAACCTTAAACGCTCTCTTGGTAGAGTTTCGTTGATTAGGCTACCATCACCTGAGGTACATACTTGCATTCTTTATGAGCACACGAGATTTTATTTAAATCATTATTTACGTTTAAAGATATAAAACAACAGCGATTGATTCTTACGTACACTTGATTATATTTCAAAACTACAACATTGAGAAGGTCCCGTCGTGTATTCAGCTGCGCACAACTCGACTTATCTATGTTCATCTGTGTATTTTGTGAAGTGTATAGTTTACTATGCATGAAAAAGGTTATTCACTTGACGTAACGAATGCGTTCCTTATGAGTGCAATTTACTTCATGTCAAACAATTTCAACTCTTTCTTATCCCAAATATACCGCATTGTCGTATAGGACATTTCAATTCTAAAATCTGGAATGCGATTTTCCTATCACTCCTCAGATTCAGTGGAAAGATTTTTCAATAAACTCACAAATATTGCGTTTGCCAGAAAGTTTTATATGGTTCAATGATTGACAACTACAAAGCGATTTACACGATTTGAAGCCAAAAAAAAACTTTTCTGCACGTAAATAATTCTTATCTTTCATATCTTTGTACTCACAGTACGACACCTTACTAACTGATACGCGAAATGCGTTGATCGTTCTTATGTAAAAAATGTGGCGTTCAAATCATTTTTTGTAGACTTGAAAAAATGATAAGGGAAAAGGTAAATCAAATTGTATATCTGGATTCAGACAAATATATATATTTGATCTTTTACTTACTCTTTGCTATCCTAATATGAAAACTCGCGCTTTTACTATCTGACACAGTACGTTATATTTTCGAACCAACATCAACAGTCATTTAGTTCTGAATCGATTTCATTGCACTTGGGAGATTATTTATAATTTTGGTCTTTCCCTTAAATACAATGCATGTCTACGTATATTTCGTTGTTACTTCAAAGCCACAAATCTGTTTTTGGTGTTCGCTATATTCGAGTTAAACCCGTCTAGTCGGTTAGTGCAAACAGTCTGTCAGTGCATTTTCAAACACTTGCGTGGCCTTGACTTCTGCACTGCTGTGTTGGCTAATAAAAGGCACTGTTTGAGAGTTCAGAACCACCAACAGAGAACGCTTTCAAAGTACCAGTTGTTGCACTTGTAAAATAGCTCTCAAAACTATAAAACAACATCTCAAGCACCTGCAGACGGATGTAAAATAAAATCTGTAGTTTATTTTTATACCCGTATCTACTGACCACGATAAGAAACTCACAGATCAATAGAGTTATACTCTTCCATAGAGAAACATGCTTTATGTAGCCTTAATTAAACCCCCCGTTGTCATTTACTCCCTGTGAAAGGTATGCCTTTTACAGTCTTCAGCCTCGTAGTCGTTGAATAATAAGGTACTAAATCACATGCAAATGCTGTCAAACAGCTGTTAAACTACTACTAAACGCTATCGTCTTCCATGTTAAATTCCCGGCTCTTTATGCAGTGGTAGAAGAGGACTTTACGCTGAATGGATTGAAAACAACTTTATCATGGCGCAACATTACTCGACGATGCATGCTTCATAACATACGGGTTACCAACTATCAATCCAGTTGGAATTGATTTTGAAGCGGGGTCATTGTCATAAAAGATTTCAAATTGTTGGTCAATATTTTGAAAGGTATTTATTTAGGTATGTATACATAATTTTTCAAATCCTCGAACTATTCAATAGAAAATATATTCCTTTTATTTACATTTTTGAATTCTGTCTTTATCTAGACATCACGCAAAGTTAGCAACACGTGAGAACATGGAATAAGTTATCATATCTTTAAGACGGAAATCAATGGATTAATTTTGCAGTTGATTACAGTGCATTTGGGATAATTCATCTTAGGAGGTAACTATAAATAGATTTTTCTATTTTTATTGATTCCATCTCTTGCTTATCATTGGATTTGTAAACTCGATTTAATTTCTTTTGCGTTTAATTATCGTTTTTCGTCTAAGCATGTAGTATTTATCGCATGAAGAATTTACATCAACAAAGTTTCATTGAAATATTTCATTCGTAAAATAGTATTTTTTTAAACCCTTCTACATTTTAAACGGATTTCTTGCTTCGATAAATAAAACAATACCACCTACTTTTGCATCTATAAATTGAAAAACATCCTATTAATTGCAAAAGTGGGCGTTTAACCGAATGGTGAGCTTTTTATCCTCTTTTCGATGGAATGAATCATAATTACGAAAAGTAGAGGCCTGATCAATCGTTCAAATTTTGAAATCGTATCTTACCTTCTGGAACTGTGCTCCATTTGAGTATCATTTCATGATAACTCCGCCACGCCCGTTACCTTACTTTTCTTACGGTGAAATCTTACTGTGATTAATTTTTTAAATGAAGTTTGACATTCATAAGCACAACAGGAGTTTAAAATGAACCTCCTGGGATGACCCTCTCTAAAACTGATGCGTTCTCTGTTTCCAATGCGCAATTCTTTATTCACCGTATGACTTAAGGCTCTGTTAAGCAATTTGATTCACATTTTTGAACCGAATATAAAAGCTACGTGACATGAACCAATGGAATGTGTGTGACCTTATTAATTCTAATGGTGTGAATTTCTTACTAGGATCACTTAAAAAGGAGTCTTTCTAAATAGAAAAAGCACTAAAGATCATTTGATTTAGTGAATGTGATTATATTGCCATTTGCTATTTAATTGTATGTTAAGAATTGGCGTCAAATTGGTAAAATGAATCTGTTAAATGAAATATTTTTGAAAAAGCCTGTAATAATTAATGAGTAGGATGGCTAAAAAATGTTAAAAATAATACAAACTTACTTCAAATTTCAATTTAATTTTGAAAATACACCATTTGCACTCAAACGAAGGATATTTATAAATAATTAAATTAGTAGATAATTATTTGGTTAGGTATCGATGTCGAAGATTATAATCAAACAGCAGCTCGCTTAACCATTGGTTATATCAAATTATCAATTTTCAATTTGAATAAAGCATTTCACGTTGATGTGGTGCTTTTCAGTTCAGAATTTGAGAGGTGACAACAAATTCAATTTAAAATTTACATTCTATTCTCACTGGTAAGTAGTGACATTAAAGGCTTAAATTGAACGGGCGTTTCGAACTTAAAAACTGTGAAAAATTAATAACGTCATGTGGCTTTGAAAAAACTGATACGAAGAATCAAACTAGTAATTGATTGCATCGAGTATTAACTTTTTATAAAATTGTTTCAATTTGCTCTACTGTACAATATCCTCTCTGCGTTGTCTTTTGTAATCAATACATGTAGAGTTTTTTTTTGCAGTTTAAATAATTTCATTTTGTTGTTTTTTATCACAGTTCTAGGATGCCGTCGAAAGCAAATTGCGGCAGTTGTGGACACAGGATTTGCGATTTATATTTCTTAGAAACTGGTCCTAATCAAAAGTATCATACAAAATGCTTAAAATGCACACATTGTAATAATAACTTGAGTGCAAAATATTCTTGCATTTGGCTACCAGATAAACACGTTTGCTTGGATTGTCATAAACGGTGAGTACATTCTTTTACATGTTAGAATATTGAAGATTTTATTTTCCAATTAAAGCCATTCTATTTAAACGCTGTTTTGTATCTACTGATGGGAGGAGTCGATTTAAATAAAACAAAGTCCACCAAAGCTTTCTATGTCTTACGCGTACAAGGTGTGTATCAAAGATACTACTGATGGCTTTTTTATATTTTATATTTACTATTTATATCAGGGTGGTGTTTCTTTGGTATATATTTGTAGATTCTATTGAATTAATGAGATGGGATGTAAAAAGTCGTTACTGTTTCTGTGAGACGATTTTTAAAACTCATCCAATCTGAAGATGTACTCATTTTTAACAATCGTAAATCTCTTATAGGACATGCTCTACAATGATAAAAATTAGACAGAAAAGGATAGCAATTTGAAAAGATTTGAATCTTGGATTCCTCTGTATAATCTAAATAAGTGTATGTAATTTGATGTTAACTTATGACAGGAGTTTCTGTGTGTTGTTTGAAATTGAGACTTTTATCTCTTTTGGAAATTTCAAATATTCTGTCTCAACTTATTTTCATGTTATCAAACTATCATTTACCAATCTGCCATGGTTTTTTCGCAGTGTTAGGGTGTGTTCCACTTTAATGAAATCCCGAGATAGTATGTATGCGTGTCTATCTATTACATGTTTGTGTCTTAAGTGGAAGACAGAAACGGAAAGAATAACTGTATGAACTATTACTACGAAGATCATCATTATTTTCTGTGTGTTAATATCGCTTGATCGAATTTATTTGTTAATTATTAATGTTATTAGACCGAAGCCTACCAAAATTAGAATTTACTTTTGGTACGTGAACATTTGATCGACGCTGTAAAAGAAGTGGAAGCAAGCTGTTCTTCGTACGATGAGATTTTGGTTGATATCATGACGTTCGTAAGGTTGAAAAAAAAAGATCAACCTCGTATTGTTCCTTTAGATTTTATCCATAAAACATGACCAAAAACTTGAGATTGTTATCAATTCTTTTGTGTTTTATCAAAGTGGACAAGTTTGACGTCTTCACTGAATTCTTAAAATTGATACCAGCGCTTGTCCTTTTGGCATTGCTTATATTCTTTATCGTTTTTGTAACTTTACTTTTACTTTTAACTTTTACTAGTATTATTATATTAGTAAGCACAGAATATGTGATTTTGAAATATTTACTATTTTCTTTCTGTGATAAAAGTATCTGTTTTTATCGCTTTTGCACCGTGCCATGGATTGATGAAAAGGCACTGTTGTTCCGATTTTCTTCACATAACTCTGCATATTAAATGTAAAAATATTGCCAAAAATTTTAACATTAAAAAATATTCAACATTGTTACCTCCATTTTGAAATCATCTACTGATTTCAATATAACTATCAAAATGCATCTAATTCGTGTTTATGTTAATTTCGCTCTCGCTTCTCAGTGATTGAACTGTAGGGGTTGCGCCCCATTAGGTTTGGGATCTCTGCTCCAGTCTTCTTGTCTTGTTCATCTTTTGTTGTTTGCCGCCGCAAGACTTCATTCCTCGCTTTTGATTTTGTGTTCGATTTTGCAAAGTGCCGGCTGACTGCAACGCCGATCGTGCACGGCTGTTCGTCAGGCCGTTAAATAAACACTAAAATATACATATTGCTGTCTCTAATCATTAGATATTATTAATATAAAGCTTACTGTTGGAGATATTTTGTTGTGATTATAAAAAATCATCAAAAATTAGGCTGAAATGGAGCCAGACGACAGGTATGTGCCTTTGTTTTGTGTCTGATTTTTGTTCGCTCCAGGAATGACTGTCGTCGTCTGGCGGTTCGGAGTGCTGCAAAATTCAAGCTGTGATTACAACGTTGTTACTTTAAAAATAAATGATATTCTGTTATGTCTGAAGTCATGGCGATATCTAATCGCAACAATTTTTCCAAACATTAAATTTTTCGATACTTTCTGCCGGTACGTACAGATTATTTAAAACAACTAAACCACTCAACATTTTGTAAATCATGAGTTCAAGTCACGAATCGTTTCCTAGTTAAAACCACTCAATCATTCTATACATTTTTTGTCTTGAAAAGCAGATCACTCAGTTGGCAATAACATGCTATAGTCTTCGTTTATCAAAAGTTTTCCTTGAGAACAGATGCAAAGTTTCAATTTGTTTTCCTGATTTCACTTATCTACACTATTCTTTGACGTTGCATAATGGCGAATTCCTACTAAACAAAACTACCTTTGTATGGTGTCTGTAGCGCGCGTCCTAGCTTTTGTCTACGGTACTATTGTCGGGTTGATTAATCGACCATATTTCTTCAAATACATGAATCGCCGACAAATCAATCCGGAATCTGTACCTTCCAATATCATGAAATCCAAGAAGGTTTCCAATATTCGAGAGATGCATGTGTCTAATTTTAGCCCGCATGTTCACACTTCACGTTGAGACCCGATAGTGGGGTTCTGATCCCTTGGATTCTAGGTGTCAATAGATCATAGGACATGTATCTCAAATATTTTATCGCATTCATAGGTTTTATGCTATTGTTACTTATCATATACCATTTGTTGCCAATAGTGTAGGGTACAACTACATGTAGGCCTATTAATCTGATGAGCAATCAACAATTACGATGGCCTTGTATTAGGTGTGATTTTGACCTGTGGGTTGATATTCGTAGTGCTGATGCAAATTGTTCAACTATGATCGTCGATTGCCATCTTTCTAGATTTGAAAAAAGCTTTTCATGCAGTCAACCACAGTATTATTCTTGATAAATTATCTCATTATGGAATAAATTCAACAGAACTACTTTGGTTTTCCAATCATGTATCATTTTGATCCCAGGTAGTGTCTATCGATAATATTCACTTTGACCCTGTTTTAGATCATGTGGTGTTCCCTTAGGATAGCATACTCAGCCCATTACTTTCATTCAAATTAGCATACAAGTTCATTCTTTCTCCCAAAATATTTTGTTTTTAATAACCAAGAGCTGTTGGAACTTCATTGACAGCGTTCACTAAATACCTTTTTGATGGCATAAAAACAATGTTTCTCTTCACATTTCTGCATGGTCGAGCATTTTTTCTATAAAATTGATCTGGGGATGAAAACAGAAAATCAAACTAATGCTAAAAAGGGAATATCCAAAAGCCGCAGAATTTTGATTTCAATTCCTTGCCAGCGCATTATTGATTGGCAAACGCGTGCTACCTGTTATCTTGTGAACCCAATCCAACAAAAAAGTAGAAAATTGTTACCATGTTGTGTTAAAATGAAAAATAAAAAGGCAAAGTTATACGTCAGGTTTGTAATCTGTTCTCCAGACTATGAGAAATTAATTATCTCCAGTATAAGCCAGATACAGCTGCCTTGGTGAGAAAAAATTGATTCAATCTCTAATAGGCCTTATATATTCTTATCTTCCTACAGTCAATATGGTATCAAATGCGCCTGTTGTAAGCGATGGATACAATCGACGGATTGGGTACGACGAGCGAAAACATACGTTTATCATTTGGCATGTTTTGCATGTGACACATGCAGGCGGCAGCTCTCGACTGGTGAAGAATTTGCATTGGTGGAAAATAAAGTTTTATGCAAGCTACATTACATTGAAGGCCTAACAGAATCACCACCAAGTAACGACTCAGCTGACATCAGTGTTGAATGTAAGTTACATCGAAAGCATGGCCTTGTTTCAAGTTCAGAAATGTAGTGTGTGTTGGTCATATATGCATCATTTATTACTACAATGAGGCTCTTTCAGCCTATCATTACTACCAGAGGGGACAACAAACGTTTGTGCGTTCAAATATTAACGTCTTTTGACTCTTTGGGATAAGGTGCATGCAACTGATCCAATTTACGAATATTATTTACTACCCTGCTTTTGTCCTTGCTGCATTTCATGATTACGCTCTCTCTATTTAGCCATCATGACACACGATGAAGATGATTTTAAGAAACGATCCAGTCGTGCCAAACGTATTCGGACATCATTCACAGAAGAGCAACTACATATACTCCAAGCTAATTTTGAAATTGATACAAATCCCGACAGTGCAGAATTAGACAGAATTTCAATGTTAACTGGCTTGAGTAAAAGAGTAACGCAAGTCTGGTTTCAAAACTCAAGGGCTCGACAAAAGAAAATCTCGCAAGTGAGTTCAGGGCGGATAAGTTTGGTCTCTAGCCCAAAGACGGAAACGTCGGATTAATGTAAGTCTTTCTTCCCTCGCTAAACCCCAAATTGAAGGTTATTTATAGCAAAAAATCCAACTCAAACAACTGTCCCACATTTTATTTTTCTCATCCAAATCCGGTCTTGCTTATCTGGCATGTGTCTATGGAAACTTTTCTTCTTCGATTTTGATTCTGAACAGCATTCATTAAAAATCCAACTTGCCCACCATCATCACTTTTGATTCCTTTGGATTTCAATTATAAACATAAAACTGCTTTTCATAATTCATGTCCAATGAATATATTGCATCAGTCATGAAACATTTCTTGAACACTGCAATGACGCTTAGTTGTCTTAATTCTAAACTTGATTGCTTCCATAGTCTACTACTTTCATGATAAGTGGTTCTACTAAATCTGCCCAACTAAACCATGGCACGTCCAACCTATTGTGGTAAAAGTCTTAATATAGAATCCATCATAAGATTTGTAAATTGCTCTACATTTCAAGTTGTACTTTTATTTCATCTGAGATCATCACAATTCCATGCTCAAAATTTGCATTTGGGGAAGTGTTATCACTCATTACCTTCACCCCCATTGAAGTTACATATTTTGCGGGTGTAGAAATGCAGATACAGTGCAGATTCAAGGAGAAAAGGGGTATACATACCCAAAGTGTTTTCAGACATGTGGCTGTAGAACTTGAATCTGAGATAGGAAGTGGATACATAAAATTAAATGTTATTATTTTCAAGATGAATAATGTCATGTTTGCAGATTTCCACTAGAGATTGAATGTTTAGACCAGCTGCAAAATCATTTATATTCAAGTAAATCACTTACTTTTGCTTATTTTTGTAGAAGTTAAGCGATTTTTGGATTTTTAAAAAAAAAAGTAAATCACTTACTTTTGCTTATTTTTGTAGAAGTTAAGCGAGGCTCTTATAAGTGGGATCCATTCACCTGGACCATTTTGTGTTATTATTTTTAACATTATTGTATCTAAATTTTTAGACAATTTAACATGGAAATTAGTTTCGTGAATCTTTTTACAATGGAATTGAATCCCATTCAGCAACTGAGAAGAAGATCACAAAATAAATGTAATCTGCACAAAGCGCAACTTGAAATTGGATGTCTTTCAACAGAATGCCAACCATCGTCATTCAATCAAAGAAAGACATCTTTGCCAAGTAAAACTTTTTTGAAAAACAATTCAGTTAATATTTACATGTGACTCGAATTCTGCACATTTCCAAATGATCAAATTTTATTCTTAGTGTAAATAGTTTTTTGCACTTTAAACAATTAACGTAGCTGTAGATAATTGTGCAATTAATCTCTTTCACGCACAGTAACATTATCCTGTTCTATTTTAACACATAGTGTATTTCGCCTAAATCGAATTTTCCTGGAAAACACCATTGACAAACTAA
This sequence comes from Haliclystus inabai, assembly GCA_025505365.1. NCBI lineage: Eukaryota > Metazoa > Cnidaria > Staurozoa > Stauromedusae > Haliclystidae > Haliclystus > Haliclystus inabai. Next base: position 23,681 of record JANVCG010105431.1, read on the forward strand.
GAAGTAAATTCCTCCACAAACAATTCCCTAACCTGTCCTTGTTAATCGACATTTCGACTTAGGCGATATACATTTGACCTGTATATTTTTGTTTAAGGGTTGTTCTATACGACTTTAGTTGTTTAATTTATATTATGTAATGGGCTGAGATACCACATGATTAAATCATGTTGTTTAGACGGTATGACGTAGGGTTGTTTACATCTAATGAAATTACCTTTATGCTATTTGGATGTGTCACTTTCATTTACAAATAGTTGATTCTCTCTCTCAATCTTGTACGAAGGAAGGTCAATATACAGTAGAGACGCACCCCCAGGGGTACAGGGAACAGGGGAACATTTCTCTTTTTGCAATGGGAACTCCGGAACATTCTTCAACAGATTTGGCGAGATAGGGAACATTGCAGTCTCCAATGTGCTATATATTTCCTGAAAATTATCCACTTACTCCTGATTAATAAGGAAAACTTTTGATCTGTTGATGGGAAATAATCATTTTTCACTTTCAATTATGTAATGTGCAGATAATATTTAAGAACTGTATCCGTCACCTGTATATAATTATTAATTATGTACGGTATATAATTACAGCATGAGAAGTTCCATGACATGAATTCTAGAATCTCTCCTCGCTAAGCTCGCAAATACTTCATAACATACATGCCTTTTTTGTTCAATAAATGTTTGCTGATTCTAGTAATTTCCAAGTTTCCGAGGTCGTGATTCAAAAACCCGTTCTAAGGGTTATTATCATTTTGCACCCTGTGATCTGTCATATGACCCCTTGTACTGCCCTCTATAGTATCATCAACCTTTTCTGTTTCCTTTAAGAGAGGTCTTGATAGGATAAGTCTATCATCCAATTGTAGGAAATCTTTTATAACTGTTTATATATTTTATACACTATATCATTCACGTTATAAAACATATATGCAGACTAGCAACAGACATAGATAACTACATTTTAACAACTTTTTGTAATTGGGCTACGTGTTACCGAAAGATAATCCAGCTCTCCTTTATTTTGGCTGTGATTTTTGACAAAAGAAATGTATGGGAACATTGCACATTTTCTAGAGGAACAAGGGAACAATTGACGTTTTTCTTTGGGAACATGGGAACCTGGCACCCTCCCTTGGGGGCCCCTCAGTAGATATAGGAGCATTAGACAATTTCATTGACCTAGATACAGTTAACCAGCGATGTGACGGGAGGTCTGAAGAAGAGAATCTGAAATTTTGCACTGCGTTAAAAGTGAAAACCAAGAGTGATCATTTAAATATTCTGGGTAGTCTGGGTACGATTCTGGATTCAAAGAGGCAAATTGACATAATAATATATTTAAGTTGGCAAATCAAGTCTCTGAATAAATAATGAATTATTTCTGAATGATAACCAGGCACCCGTCTATTCGTAATGGTAAATGGGTTAGTAAGTATCCAATAGGTACGATTGGAGACAAGTGCACGGTACACTCATTTTGGTTGGCAGTCTGCGCAGCATGAAAGCGTGGAAATTATTTGTTTGACTTATTTAATAAAACTCAAACATGTATTTGCCTTGCGTTTTGTGTGCATCTCGTTTTTGCTCTAATAAAATATTAGATAATCAAGCAAAGGCTGGCAGTGCTTGAGTAACGAACTCTTAACCTCTTGAATACAGTTTATTACTTTAACTATGCAAGTATGGATAGAGCAGAGAATTTTGAACTGCATAATTTATACAAATCACTGAATTTGCAGATCATACATTTTACTAATTAAACCTTCAAGAAAATCAATTTTTTCAAATTTAATTTTAAACTACAGTGCTACTGTAAACTACTGTACATAGTTGTATGTTTGTAAACATCTTATTCAACCTCAGATTGAGTGACCCTATATTACAAAAGTGATGATGCATACGGTTGGTGTGTGTATATAGGTAGTCATTGTACCTCATGTAGGACACATTTGTTTGTGTGACCACGCGATGAACAATGAAACAGTCTTTTGATCTAGACTTGATTAGTTAGGAAATGGTTCTTCTTTAGCTGTGGTTGAGGGCCGCAAACGGATTTGCCGGAGGCCTGACTCTCTCTTTGCCGCTGTAATTTTTCATGTAACTTCTCTGCTGCAAATATGTTCGATATACGCTCCGATCTGCTGTTAAGATTAATACAGGAAAACACCAGATTCTAAAGTATTATTCTTTGTTCTTGTTGATGCTAAAGCCTAGACACAGAAAAACTTATTGCAAATGTGTTTTCCTCAAGATTGAAAGACTGAAAACAGCAATATATAGGGATAACCTAATCAAAAACGGTTTTCTCAAGCCCCTTTGCCTGTACACAGCCTTCATGTAAATGAAGTGACTTGTTTCAAAATGAGGCAGACATGTGACCGAGCTGTCTGTATACCAGTGAAATCTAGAGACTGTCGCTTGATATCTGCATGTGTTTGCGAGTGCACCTGTTGAACGAATGTGTGTTATCAGCGCCGTCTTATCTTGTAAGAACAAATCACGGGCCTTCAGTTTTCCCTCTTTCATAAATCCATGTTTAGCCCAGTTGATTGGACCATTTTTTGATTGCCTTTATTAAATACGCACATGTGCTTTGGAATTGCCCTTTTTCTAAGTTTGAAAGCCATCAAGAGTTATAAATTTATGCTCGTTGTACTATTATACAATGATCATTAACAAGCTGTAATAGTTGTTAATGTAGTGAAGGACCTCTTTGCAGTTTTCCGGTGCCATTACGACCAAGTTACGCCTATTTACCGAAAATAGTTATCTTTCGAGGCTTTTCAAATGTCCCAAAAATATCATCCAATACAAAAGTCACTGCAAAATCAGCTTCTAAAATGTTTGCTTTTCTTTTCGGAAACGGAAAGGCAGTGCTAACAAGACTTTTATTTGAAGAGAGTGCAGAGCGTTTGTCAGTGTGGGTTATCCATGTTACAGAACCTGCTATCGTTCAGGGAAATCGATGTTCTCCTAGAGTCGTTGCTATCAGGAGCGAATTCATTCATATGTCTTATTTCAATATATATGTGTTTATATAGGGTACCCTCAGACTCAGTTAATTTACAACCGATCCCAGCGCTTTGACGACTGTAAATTTATGTTATACCAAAACAATCGTATCATAAAGTTATCAATTTACTGATACTCTTCAAAGATTTTCATAGCAAAAAGATGCACGATAGCGTGTCTTAGCAACAGCAGATGTGAAGAAAGAGTTTGTTCCAGAAATCTCGTAATAAATGGAATAATATCTTGCAAATTCATCGCACCGTTTAACCGAGAGAACCACATCCTATTAAAAAGGAAAATTACTACGATTTAGCATAATATGGATGGAATTCGAAACAGTTACACATATATTTGAGTTTGATGTAACAAAAATTCAAGAAAAAGTAAGAGCTGATTACAGATATAAATCGAGTTAGTCATTTATGAAATATTGATGCGTTGAGAAGTTTTTTCAAACAGTTCTGATTACACAATGTCGCACCCGTAAAGGCAGGACAAGCGCTGATTATTCAAACTCAAATATACTTTGATATTATTTTGACCGCGATACAGCTAGATTCATTAGCTCTTTGAGCATAAAAAGCTCGAAATATTGCAACTGCAGAAAGTAGCAATTGAAATGGGAGCGAAGAGTAAGGGACGGACATCAGACGTAAGTAACAGTTAATTTTTCTGCAGATTTTGACGCTTGTTGAACTACTTTTATTAAAGATTCATTTGTTTGTTCAGAGATGAAATTGAAAATAGATATCATGAATTGACAGTAGATTTGATAGAAAATCTATGGAAAGCAATTTTTAGAAAACTATAAATACTGCAGAGAGCAGATTGAAATTCTTCCACATTTTATAACGTCATGATTAACCGTGAGAATATACATACGAAGTGCATTTATATATTCTATAGAAACCCTATTAGATTATGATTTCCAAAATACAGCTAATTATTCAAAATTGGATTAACATCACATAATTTCTAGAAAATAGCCTAACACTTATTAAAAGAAAGAAACGATGAATTGCAATTCTGTCTTCAAATGCATATAGAAAACCCTAACCTTTAGAAAAATAACCCATCACTATTATGCGATGCAAGCATATCTTATTGTTGAGAATTTAAATATACTGAAAAAGATTTTAGCTGATGAAATATATCGCAAAATTCAATTTTGAGACGAAGCACGCTATACATATTTACTAATTGAAGAGGTGTAGGTTACCAGTATAGGCAAACTTTCCTTTATCAACAAGCAGATTTTCTTAGCAAACCTTGGAGCTTCGAGAGGTTTAACGATTTTAGAATGTGCTGAGCATATTGAGCATTGAAATTTTTTCAACTATTTATATACGCCATAAGCAAAAAGCCTCAAAACGATCAAAGAGCATTCATATTGACCCTCTACTGTAAGCAACTAAATCGGAGCCATCGAGAAAGGGGGAAATTCACGAAATTTATAGGTATTGAACATAGAGTAAAAATCAAGGTTCTGCTAAAAGATAGGTCCTGTCGAAGCTTTGATATTCGAGCACAACATATATTTCAAAAATTTTTATTGTTAATGTTTTGATAATTATATTATATTTGCATATTTAATGTAATTATGTTCTATATATTATTCATTTTTCTTTGAATTTTCAGTTCCATGAATGTTTCACTTGTCACGAGGCAATCAAAGATGAATATCGTTTAACAATTTGTGGAACGAATTGTCATTTCCACCAAGAATGTCTCAAGTGTTTCTCATGTAAAGCGGCGTTGTATGAATCGTACATTTGCTACGAAAGAAATGGAAATCATTTCTGTCCTAGTTGTTATGATAGGTACGTTTAATTCATGCGAATTGTTGTTTCCTTTTTATTTTGGGTTGCGTATAGCACCCTGTTTTGGAGGGCGAAGTTCCTCTCGAACACGCTAACTAAACAATACCGTCAATCTAAACACTCGGCTCATCGTCGTACAGCTCGCACGCACACTCCTGTGGCCTACGCTTTGCTTCAGATCTAAAGCAACCAAATGTATATAGGCACGTGGAGCTAGGCTAATACACACATGACTATCATCTTGGTAGATGTTAATTATTGAATGTCGTTAATTTTTCTACACTTATATATATGACGGTAACAAAACTCATCTGCATGTATAGTGAATTAACTTGGTATATATCCAGCAATGGACATCAATATTAAACATCTATATACATTGAATACACGTGTATCATATTCCTGGAATATCTTATCATATATTTTTTTAAATTTCAATATAATTTACTAATCACTAGCCCTCTTATTCTATCAGTTGTATTCCTACATTTTTGACCTAAGATCAACTATCTCACACCCTTCTCCTTGTCTTTTATTAAATCTATATCCGTCAACCTTCCACATTGCATATCCTGTTTTATTTGTGGCGACCTGTACTATAGCTATAATATACATCTCTTTCTATAGAGCGTTTCTCAGGTTAATCATCTGTTTCATGACTTTTTCATTCTAGATTATTTTTGGCATTTAAATGTCACCGCTGTCATGAGAAACTAACAAGACGTGATTTAATATTAACAGTTAAAGATCAATGTTATCACAAAGATTGTTTCACATGTACAAAATGTGGTCTACGATTGAACCAAGGAGACACATTTGGCATACATTCGAATGAAACGTATTGCAAAGAACATTTTGTTGGTGTTAGCAAAACCACTCAAAAGAAAGGACCTAGAAAACGTACAACACGAAAGAATTCGAATAAAGAGAAATCTGAAACCCCCAAAAAGAAGCAACGTTCATCTTCGGTAGGTAAGTTATACTGAAACAAAGACTTAACTCGATTTCTTCTATTATCAAGTACAAAATTCCTGTACCTCCGGATTAGTACGTTTTTAGTCCAGTGTTTTTAGGTCTATACATTAATAGCAACTATTCTGTATATGTTACTGGAATTTGGCATCAACGATTCCGATAAAATGCATAGCAAAACAAAATGTGGGTAATAACTATTAGAAGATCAAGGCTCAAATTTATTCTGCAATGTCCTATACGCTCCACCTTCGATATGTGATCATTTAGACATCAGAGACAATTTGATACTTGATTTTCTGTATCACTATAGAGCTATCTCGAATAGGCCATCGAGTACTGAAGACTAAAATGAATCACCATCTCGCGATTGCAACTTGATAAATTAATAAGTTTTATATGAAGGGCCATCGATACAATTTCTATAGTTTCAAAGATAGAGTAATGTGCGTATACAATCAACGATAGGGAATTTTTGAAACAATTTCAATTCAACTAGAAATTGAACAGAAAAGCTGCTCTAAAACTCAAGGCTAGTTATAATTACAAAATTAAATAAACTGCGCTAATCTATATCGGAGATTTTCCCTTTTTAATTGCAATGAATCAAAGTAAACTAATATTTTACTTTTATACACACATAAACAAGTGAGGAATGCCAAACATTTTACTAATAATTTCTAGTTTTCATTTATATTTCTGATAAAGTGCAGCTACCCCCATATTTCGCATACAATTAGTTTGTTAATATTTTTAGTATCAGATGTCTTAGACATTGTTTTTTCATCTTGCAGGTGCACTAACATCTGCAATGAAAACCGAAATCAGTGTTGCAGAATCTATGACCGTCAAAATCGCAAATACATCTACTTTTTAGAAATTTAAATCAATTTTTATTTTATAAAATTTGTTACATGCAAAGCACGTATTTTTTATTTTTGAGACGAGTTTAACAAGTTCAAGATAAATTATATATTAGAACGTTGCCAATTTATCAGAAGACATTTTTAATTAGCTAATTCTTGTATGCTAGTATACGTTTACAATAGCCACTTCTTAAAAGTTTTGAATATTATATTTTGTAATCCCTCGTAAAATTATGTATCTTACAGAGTGCTCTCTCTCAATTAAGGCAATTTAAATTGTCTGCTTCTAAATTTGTTTGACTCAGAGCAATAACAAACACAACACACAATAAAGGATTGAACGAGAAGATTATTATTCACCATTCTTCAATAGGAATGGCATAAGAAGCTTGAACTTTGAGTACTAATTAATGGCACTTAGAAGGGACAGCCAGGGGATTTACTACAAGGGGCTTGCCCTGATGCATTATTAGGGTCAGCGGTCCACGTGCGTGAGAATTGACAACAATAACAACAGCGCAGAAGATTTTAGAAAAGAGGGAAATACTGGCAAACAGCAGCATGGTGAGAAAATTTCATTAAAAACAAGACAAATAAAGCCAGTTGCGAGAAATTCTATGCACTTACAAAGATTTATAGCCATTATTTGTATTTAGCTATACTTGGAGTTGAAGCAATGAATCTTCGAGCGTGAAAGGAAGCATTTTATCTTCCAGTGCAGTTTTAGGGGTAAATTTTGTCCGTGTTGATTGATTGATTTGGTTTGTTGTTGTTATTTTCTTGTTTTCTTGTGCAAATATAGACATGACCACTAGTGCATTTCACGTGGCTCGGAATTAGCCCTTTTGTTTTCATACGATCCCTAATTTTGTTTGTCCAGCTGAACATTATTACTTTGGAAATTTGTAGAAAAAGGTAAATCTGACTTCTTGTCATCGATCGGCATTTGTCGTTCGTTCCAGTCTGACACTTCGCATCCTGGAAATCCGATATTTACCTTGGTGTCTCGATAAAGTTTTAAAGAGTACACAAAAACACCGTCTGGTTATATTAAAGTTGATGGATGATTTTGGTAGCTTTTACGTGATATTTATCATTTCAAATTGTGTAGGCCTAGAAGTCTTTCCTTTCAATGTCAACGATCCCTGACGTTGTCTAAACATTGAATCATTGAATGTCCTCATAGGTTAATCTAGAATTGTGTGTGTCTTCTAGATTTATCCAACTATGACCACGAGTCTCTTGAATTAAAAAGACAATACACTATCATTTTTAATTCCAGACAGTATAGGCCTACCCTTTGTCAACACGAACCGGCTATTGTGATTAATTATGCAAGGGTAAATCCAATCCAATTTTGATATCGGATTGTTTTGGATCAATCTGACATTCATTTTTTGGATCAATTCATGTTGACTTAATGTATTAATAAAAAGTTTCTTGGGAAAGCATTTCAAGATAAAAGATAGCGACAAAAAACTACAAGTAGTTATAGACAACGTTGATGAAAAGTACAAAAAAGGACTAATATTTACGATGCTAGATCGTGCACGACGGCTATCGTCAAACGATAATTTATATGAAGCTGAATGCTCTAT
>JANVCG010105432.1:0-14511 GCA_025505365.1 Haliclystus inabai
ACACTCTTCAGTGAATAATACAGTATGATGTGGTTGGTTTTGTGTAATCTATAACATCATTTAGTCAATTTAAAACTATAAATAAAAGCTTGGATGAAATTAAACAAAGTGGTTTTATTATTGTTTTTTTATTTTTTATTATTAATGTTATGATACGTTATGCATTATTTTGATTAAGCATTTGCAATCAACAAGTGCAAAGTATTCTTTCCGAAACTAAATTCAACTGCCAGATTTTACTCTGCGATCCCCGATTGTCAAAATCAATAGCGATAATATAACCAGTCATGCATTTTGAGGTCACACTCGTCATTTTTTATTGGAATAATAAAATGAATGATGAAGTAAGATAAAGTATCTATAACCTGACATGCCTCATACGTGCGTTGTTGACATTGAAATAAAAATAGAGAACAATACGTACAGAGGATCATTTATTTTCATGTTTACCTTGTGTAAAGTGCAGCATTGTGAACAGAGAAGCTATCAACCAATACATTCCGATAGTCATGTTTCACTATCCACTTGCAGGTTATTGAAATTAAAGCGTTTTCGTATGCTCCAGCTTCAAAAGGCAAACTTTGAGGCTCGTGTGCTTTCAGAGCTGATGCCTGCATCAAACTGACATCGATCGAATAGGTAATCATTTTATATCATTTTGCAACCCACAGTTCCTAGTTCAACTCTTTTCTGGTTGCCAAACTGCTTAGCAATCTGATTGGCTCTCAGACATATTCGGGTATCTTTAAAAGGAGTGAGCGGTATTTTCCATTTCGGGATTTACCTCAAGGGAAATGGGAGGTCTCATTTTTCTCCCACGCAGAGAGGTCCCACTATTTTCAACAGTGTTGTATATCCACGACAGGAAATCTGCTAGGCCAAGCGAATGATGTTAGATATATCAAAGCAAATTAATACAATGCATTAGTTTATCATTTGCCAGAACATCAATACTCCCCGTATTCAAATGACAATAGAAATGATAAATCTGATGTTTTCAAAAGTATGCTTCGCTACGGGGGACGCTGCTGTAATTATATCCTAGTGCCGCAATCTGGAACATTTTGATTTCCCATAAGAATGACGTCATCTTCTTGATTGTTTATGGAAGGAATATCCTTTTACGTGTTGAGAAAAACCAAATTAATAATGTTGGCTATCTGTAGATTCACTGAAAGGATACATTTTGGAGTAAACAGGTAGTCTCGATAGAAATCTAACGGAGATGGATTGTTACAACAAAATATTGATCAAGTATATTTTTTGTTCAAGTTAATCGTGGAAGCAAACTTGTTCGAAAGCCTATCATATTCTCAAAACAATTTACTAAAAGTTATGTTTCAGAAGAGATCTCATAGTATGCATGTTTTCGCATTTATAGCTGAAATATGTTATCTGTATATCTTCTTAGTCGTGCTTAAATAATGTCGAATAATACCTCTCTGTTGTACATGGTTGTACCTGTATGCATGTTTTTCCATTATTCCAATCTATTGTTTTGGCCTTAATCAATTAAAAGATTACCCTATAATGATTTCATTTGTAAAATTTTATAAAAAAAGTACATGGATACTTGATTTTAGTATTTTTTTTCTCAGATTGAATCGAAGAAATAATCATTGATGGACTTTGGCCTTGGTTTAGTCAAATGAATGCAATTGCAACAACAGATGGCGAAAATAAAATATTTTGTTAACCTGTTTTTCGATGCATATTTGCTTTGTATACACACCAAAATTGCATACAACATTATTTACATACCTTTCTGATTTATGCCAGAAATTCATATAGTTAATAATAATTAAGTGTATCGATTTTAATCAAATATGAATACTTTTAATATGAATTGCTATTTACTGTAATTCCGAAACATTACCCAGTATAGAATAAACCATGAATTTGTCAATTTCTGTGCGTGTTTTCTATTGGTTTCCTGTTTATCTAATTTTCGATTCTAAAATACAATTAATGAATACCGACAAAACAATTGTTGGGACATATTCAAGAGATTTTATTAAACAAATGCACAATTTCCTACTTTGCTTTATTGGTAATGTATTTTGTAGAAGTGTTCACGCTTGATGAGAAATCTGTCGAATGCGTCATTGCTATTTCCAAGGGACGTCATTCAAGAATACCTTGTAGATTATGACAAGTAGATAATGCAGTTTTGTGCTAAACCATATAAGACATAATGGATAACGGATAAGACCATGATTACTCAGAGATACGTCAAACTTGTTTTAAAAGATTTTTCACATCCATAAAAGGCGATTTCCACAAGGCGATGTTTGTTGGCTTATAACAATTCAAATCACTTAAATTGTAATTATGCAAGTTTGAAGATTTTAAGTAGTAGACAAAACATGCCAAACTATAGTTTTCACTTACTGAGTGAAAATAATAAAACTCTTTTGGTAGTAGCATCACCGTTCGCTGGTGATGGAGCCTTTGTACCTAAAATGGATCTCTAAATACTTCAAAATAGGATTAAAAAACCTGACCCCCTTCTTGCAACCGCGATTTTTTTGAAATCTCATAAATTATTGCTAATAATGTTGCTTTTTTGTCCCCCCCCCACAGACAGTCCTCAATAACAAGACCTTTTTTTTAGTTCGAAAGTGAAAATCTACTACTCGTTGCTTTCTCGAACTTAGAGCCATGAATTAAAAACTCAAAGCTACTAATGAGCGTCTTAAACAGTAATTGACAGTATTTGTTAACTTCAGATTTAGAGATTATCGAATCCCGTGAGGGTAAAGTCATAATCCTAGTGAAACAATCTGGATTACGTGAAGTTTTGATAATGGTAGGCAGCTGTTTTAGCGATTACTTCTCTCATTTCAAAAACATATTTTGTAACTTGTAGGAATATCAGTTACACAATTCACACATTTTTAATATTTGGTGTGAAAGCTGGAAAAATGTATCTAAAAACATAGCATTCTAGATTTTACTAGTCTACATTCTGCTTCGAAGAGAAACACAACTTTAATACGGAATAATAAAAAGAATTTACTTCGGTCTTCGGGAGATTCTAGGTCTGGTCTTCGCCTTTTTTTATGCGGCTCTAGGTGAATAGCCTCACTTTGTTTGACGCGTGGACCACAAAATGGCGCTTTGGTTGGAAACAAATGGTCGTTAATAACATCGATTTATGCACATGGATCTTCAATGCAGGAGAAAAATTATTTATTATTTATCAAGCTATTTTTATTCATAATATTTTCTTGGTTATCACTTCAAACAGTGCTGCAGTGGTGTACTGTAAGTTCTACAAATGGACCGTTTCAAACAACTCCAAAGCCGAACGATGAAAAATATCGATTGCCACTGCAGTATTCGGGGCCTAAACATATCCCTCAGATGTTATTTATTGGAGGTTATCCAAAGAGTGGAACTACCTTGATAAGAGCTATGTTGGATGTCCACCCAAATATCCATTGTCAAGTTGAAACGAGAATTCTTCCCAGCTTCTTAAACTTCCTATCTGATTTCTTGTCAGGTGGCGAGAAAATACGTCTTGAAGAAGCTGGAATCAACCAAATGCTAATAGATTCAGCTTCAAGAAAATTTCTCAGTAGCTTTGTCAGTTTTAGTAGCAATGGCACTATCAGTTGCATAAAGGATCCGTTTGTAATGAGGCATTCAAAATACCTGTCTCGTTTATATCCATCTGCAAAGTTTATGTTGATGTTGAGAGATGGTAGAGCAGTAGCGTATTCACTCCAGAAATCAAGGAGAAATATCATTCAAGGTTTCAATGTTACAAACATTCAAAAAAATGTAGACATGTGGGCTACAACTATCGTTGACATGATAACGCAGTGTAAAGCTATCAGAAATTGTATCATAATTCACTATGAAGGATTGGTAAACTATCCTGAACTGTGGATGAGAAAAATAATGACATTCTTAGGAATTAAATGGAATAAAAATGTTTTATATCATCATCAATTTGCTGAAAATATTGCTATTTCAAGGTAAGAACCTTCAAAGAGGGTCGCACAGGGTTACTTAGCGGGTGGAACATGAATTATTCAAAACAAGAGAGTTTTGATCGAAAAAAGATGTCAACGTTTTGTTTGCTTCTAACTCTTCTAAACGCATTGTGTTTTCAAAATAATCTCCAGAAATGTATTTTTAAAGTTATCAATTGATTCTAGATTATTTTTATTTCTTTTTAAAGTGAATGAATTATGAACTACAGTATTAGCATTCAAAAGTCAAAAAAAAATTGGGGAGAATTTCAGAGGCAAGCAATAGAGGGATAATCTGAGGTCAGGTGCTGATATGTGTTAGCATAAACTCTAGCAAAATTCCTTTCCAGACCGCATATTAGCTCCCAAGTATTGTCTGAAATTTCCATAAAACAATGTTTTCAATCTTTGATTGCCAGTTTCTTTACATCTACGGAGTCAAAATTTATATAAAAATGATTAGGCTATCAATTGATGTTAAATGTGAAAATTCATATCTGGTGGATGTCAATTGTAAAATGCAATGCTTCTCTAGAAGTTATTGGCAAGGAAACAAAACATTGGCGCCTTTTTCTAGCCGAAACCCTCTTATTTATTAATTAATATTTGTTCCACCCACTCATGAAATTTTCAGACACGAAAAAAAAACAGACTACTTTGGTGTAAATTTTGACTTGAAAGAAGTCGATCACTTCAAACATGATGTATGATCATGTATGGATAGAAAATTGGGTTCTATGTACTGGTGAAATATCATTTTTGTTGATATTTGCACTTTAAGCACAGTAGGGGATAAAGCTTAAATATTGCGTTCACATCAGAGTATAAAAATAGTACTGATTCACAACAATTTTACAAAAATGCCAACCTGATATATATCTTCTAGATGTCAAGGGGATTAGAGGGTTGAATAGGATTGTTTGATTCCTCGTAACATAAGTTACATTTTTTCCATGTATCGTGTCTTTCTCCGTTTTCGGGGATTGATACTCTAATTTTGGTTTCTAAAGTACTTCTCATGGATATTCTTGGTGGCAAGGATCAATTTCCATGATGCAATCTCTCAGTGATGTACTGTAATTGTATAAAGATATATTGGAAAGTCCAAGAGGACTAGCAGTCTAGTTTGTAGAAGGTTTGAAATCTGGGGTTTGAATTGAAACTCATTTATACATAAAGTAGTATCAGAAGAATATCAATTTCAGACTCATCATGATGTACAAACATTCTAAAGATTTTATTTATGACGTGAAAAATTATTGAATCTGAATCCTTGCACTTAGTGTTTGAATTGTTCTTGTTGCAGGTATGAACCATCTTCTTACAAAGCCATCAAGCAAATAGATAAAGGACCTTTGGGTGAGTGGAAAATGTCTTTTATTAACAATAATATTGAATTATCACTTGAATCCTTGAGAATCCTCCAATCGGTTGGTTACACAAGTACAAATGGTGATGATTATTATAAATTTACACCTGACTACAACATCATTGATGCATAATCATTAAAAACATCTACCAGAAAATCTTACGCATGTATTAGCAGTGCTAAATCTATGGTTAAAATTGAATTAAAAATAACCAGAAACTATTTCACAGACAACATGTCATGTAAGTCTGGTACTTGATACATGTATAAATGTGTGGTGGTAGTGTTTGATAAAGATCCACAGCAAATTCAGAAGTATACTTCTTGAGAGCTTGAATAAAGCTTAACGCCGGTATACAAAAACAGTAATCTATCAGCAAGAAGAAGCTTGAATTCCACCCAACATAGAGTATTGAAGTTGAAGATATGTGGAAGACTGTTTAGTACGATTTGGGATCTTCCCATTGTTTCATAATGGCGAATTCTGTGCCGTCACCCACAAGTGTGGATTTCACATAAGGGCTCAGCCATGTAAGATACCACCGTTTACCAAGAATAACAAGCATATTATTGTAAATACCAGCATGGTAGTGCCTAAGACGTTTCTTACATTCGAATTGAGTCTGTCCTCTCAATATGAAAAAAGTTTGAAAACCTAAAAGGCAGGTAAACAAAAAACATGCCATGAAACAAACACCAGCAATAATTGTTACTACTAATTGATGGAGAGTTGTGTAACCAAATGTCCATACAACAAAAGGAAAGATCAGTTTTAATATAGTTGATGCAGCCAATTCACCAATCACATTACCAAAATAATCCAAATTGAATAATATAGCATAAATGGAGCCAATCCAAAGATAGATCACCATCCACATAAAATAACGATGGTTTGCAAAACCAACACAATTCCCAGTGAAAACACAATGATGGTCTCGTTTGATAACACATACTTGACATATTGGACAATGATGAGATCTTGGGGGTGCATTCATTTGACATACAGGACAATAAAACCAACCGTTACGAAGAACTGATGGCAAACTTAAATTTGGATCACGAACTGTTGTGTTAGTGAGAATCATTTGATACATATTTGTGAAAACATTGATTGCAAAGAATAAACCGAATGCAACATGGACAAAATACATAAATGAGCCAGGCGAATGATAAATTGGTAACACAATAAATAATTCGAATAAAATGATCACGACCAAAGCGATATTTGTAAACGAAAAGGCGATCTTGTCAGAGAGCATATGCTTCGGCCATACTTTGTCTTTAAACTTTCGAATTGATTCCATTGTTATGAACTGTATATAATATCAAATAAATTATTTCTTTAGTGCGATTCAATTGAAATCGTTTATCAATGTTCGTAGTTTAATACTGAGACTAATCGACCGACATACTTCAGCGATTCTGGAATTTGAAATCCAAGGTAGACGCGACGGGGCTCTGTTATTATAGCCTCGCTAAACCGCCTACCGAGTGATCGAAAAAAGGCTTGGCTGTTTGTTGGGTTCAGGTATTCTATTTCCAAGGTTCAACCATGGTTCAACATTTGCAACTGGCATTTTTAGCTTCAGAAATGTACTTTTTTATTGTTCAATTTTATCCACAAATTAAAAGTTGCAATCTCCATTAGCCAATTTCATCATAGATTTCATTTTGTTACACCTTATAGTGAAGACACAGAGCAATTTTTACAATCGGTTTATTAACATCATTTGCGTCAAATTCTTCCAGTATTAATAATCAAGGAATGATAGAATCACAGTGTAAACGACAGAAGTGAGCTAAAGCAAAAAAGAAATCCTTGTTGAGCAATTTTTGGAAATATGCAGTGAAATTTGTTAGAGATTTTGATGTCCTCTTTTACTGTTGAGTAGGTTACACTGCAATATTAATCAATGCCGTAACCTGGATCCTCTCTAGTACTTTAATTTAATAAAGATATAATGTAGAAAAATGGTTTTTCTGAATTTTCATCGTTTGCTGATAATTTTGATAAAATCTTATTTGCATTTTGCTAATTGAAATGACGCTATCTGTTTATCATCAATATTGATACTGTTTTTATCGAAAATTAAATTCTTCAGACTACAGGTTTGCTCATTTTACTGATTGCAAATAATTAACAACATCAAGATCCAAGAGAATGAATTTACAAAGGGAAATAAAAGTCGAATCTTAGCTTAATAAAACTCTTCTCGTTGAGCTAAACTTAATAATGATAATTAGCACACTGAACAGTTTCAAATTAAATTTGAAGAAATTTGACATTAGTACATTTAGTAAAGTTTTCAAATGAATATATATCTGTAAATATCTGTAAATAAAAACTTAGTATTATTATACTCTGAAAACTTAGTATTTTAATCCTTTTACTCAAAATTAGGCTGTGGGTAAGCGAGAGTTACGAGCTCTCCTGTATTTGCCTTTCAACGCTGAAAGTTGATGAAATATTAACACCCCTTCATTTATAAATCCTAATCAACTATTTTGCAATGTAACCAAAGGATTGAACCGTCAATCTAAAGGAGAACATTGTTTTATCTTTTATGGCGTCCGTCATAGAACTTTTGGCTTTGCGTTTTTGGAAATGATCGTTTTTAATAACTAATGAAAATTTTTTCTTCGAACAAATCATCGTATGTCATGATAACAGAACAACACAAATGAACTAAATGATATATGTTGATATGATACATTTGTTGATAATTATTACCAATCAATTATAAGTACTAGAATGATGATAGCAGATAATTATTCTTGTGCATAATTCATTAAGAGCATTCTATATAGTTATCGATTGTCTCTTTAGTTGATATGATCGATCCATCATCTCTGTGTGATGTTGTTGGTTTCAATGTGTGCCAGATTTTATGCAATCTGTCTGTCGGATGTATATAGTCTATAGTTTATTGTTTTTCAACAATCAGACAAATGTTGTCATCGTTATGGTAAACTATGTGGTTGAACCATTATTTACAACTGACAGATATGATGTGTATAATTATATATATATATGTATTTAATCTGTGTCTTAATGAATTAGGATTTGTGATGTTTAATAACAAGCCGATCTTAACGTGTCTTGCATATGCATGAAATTACGATAAGACTGGAACACTTTGCTGCCATGATCTAACGCTGATAACTGATGTGGCATGAATAATGATGTCTTTGATGTTTCTCTGTAGTCTCTGCAGCATAGACAACTTGGTTGCGCTTTCTTAGGTAACATTGGTTTGGTTTCTGATTGACATAATCGTTCAACAGAAAATGCCAATGATTTCTCGGACTGACGCGGAGAACTAGGTAATTCTGTGATGGTAGGGACTTTCTTTGAAGAGGGGAAGAAGATCGATGTACGGTTTGACGGCATTGTTGGGGTGTGGTGGCCATTGTATGCGTGGACTTGTAAAGCTTCGATTGTATTAAACTCTTCAAGGCATATCGCGCATTTATACCGCCCTACAGAGATGCCCTTTTTTGGATGGGAATGTCTCACATGGGCTTTCAAGGATGACATATTCTCGAATCCGCAGTTACACATGTCACAAACAAATTGCTTCAATAGTCGACGTGATTGCAATGGGCTTTCGTAGTACTCTGGGTAAACTGCGCCATGACGATTGATAAAAAAGGCGTTTTTGTTGACTTTCTCTTCAAATGGTGGTGGGCTGACTTGTTCGTCGAAATCTTTGATCGATGGTGAAGAACAGCTACTAGTCGTTGATTGGTAGTCACAGCTGTCAACCCCACTGTCTTTGTCTGATTCAGCTGCCATGGAAACAGAGTCTTTAGAGCTGTAACACTGACTTGGAAACTCACTTTTGTCGTCTCCTGGCAACGATTCGGAGTCAACTGCTTGATTTTCATTGTTACCATAGTTATCAAGTGAAGCTGTGGAGTAGATGAATAAGAACAGTAATCAGTACTAAGATCGTATACAATTAAACAATCGAGTCGAAGGCTGGACTGATCTATTTTTATCGTTCAAACAACCTTATGATGACAAGAAGTGATTAAATAAAGCCAGATCATTAATCTTTGAGCCAAGCACGTCTTGGTTTTACAAACTCATAATATTACTATGCAAAATCAGAGATTCGGATGTGATCAAAACCGGTGCAAATAAAATCTGTCTATTCGTTTATTCTGATTTTGCACTTGCAACCCATCCATACTGTACAAAATTGAATTCTTCCGAAATTCTCTGAGGGCGTACTGTGATTGTTATGTTACTGCGGTACAGCCGATTGTTACTTGTTTAGTACTCACTACTCACCAGTGTGTTTACGAATGTGATACTGCAGATGGCCACGTTGACCGAATCTTTTAGTGCAGAACGAACATTTGTATGGCTTCTCACCAGTATGTTTGCGCATGTGCACTTTCAAATTACTTCTCAGCGTGAAGTGTTTGCCACAAACGTTACATTGGTGTTCTTTTATACCTTCAGAACAACAATAACGACATTAGAATCAACAGTGTATTAATTTTCAATGCTTGCGTTTTGCATAAAATCCTTACTCTGTGGATTAAAATACTTTAATTAATCAGGGATAAAACGTGTATCCGTTGGGGAGGGATATCCATGACTACGTAATCAGTTTTAAACGGAATGTACTAGAAAGAAATTGGCCACGGCATTTTCATGTAGATAAGCATATAAGGCTAACGAATTAGAAGAAACAGATTTACACTCTTTTTTAATTGTAACAAGGGTGTGACATGATGTTTGCGAACGCGAAGAACAGTTTTGCGGCTCATTGATTGTCAAATACACCACCATTTGATCGTTCGAGTGGAGACGCATGACCATTGTATACATTTTTCATCAATTAAAAAGGAGATTTTAATGCAGATAATGAAGTGTAATATTTTGAAACTAAATTCACAGAGTATGAATTTCAGTTATTAAATTGAGCGTCAATTGAAGATTATTTTGAAGTAGCAATTGTATTCTTTTGAAATCTTAAGTATGCAAAATAATTCAACCAACATTCATTTGCTATTTGAATAGTAAAATAGTCTAGTTTCTGTCTCCTATGGTAGTGATTGTGTGAAGGGAACATTTCGGAACTCTCGTTGATCGTTAACGGCTCTCTTTATCATTGAATTGTTGCTAAGAGTATTTCTATTTCCCATGGCAACGTTACTTTGCTGCTAGACAACTCGAAGAACAGAATAAATAAGAGTAAAGAAAGTCGAAGAATGCCATTGAGATGATTTGAAACGTAAAAAACAACTGAGTAGAAGCATTGTTGTTTACTGACGATTGCCAAATCCACGAATTATGCATCTCAATAACCCCTTCTTTCACCATAGCAACTAGATAAACATTACGGTCTGTCTGCTCTCTTAATAGCCCACTTTGAACAAAATGGGCGAGCCCATATTATATCGTATGTGCGTGTATTTTACAAAAAAAGTCATAAAACAAACTAATAAATAGCAATTGTTAGACGTATAGATTGGCTTCACTAGTTCTGACCGTCCGTGTAAATTATCTATATTGCTTGTTTGCCAACCGCCAAGACTATTTGATCAGGCTATATATTTGATTGCTAACAGAACGGCAATATTGTAATTTTATTTACAACTTTCGTTTTTTCATCCTTACCTTTATGAATATAATTGATATGAGTCTTCATCTCGAATCGACTACCAAATGAACGAGGACATTCACTGCAGTGAAACGGTTTGTTGCCTGTATGAGTTGTCATGTGACGGCCGAGATGCCAAGCTTGTAGAAATCCTTTATCACAAACCTCACAACGAAATGGACGTTCTGAACTGTGGCTCATTACGTGTCTTTTAAGATGGCTAGGTGCATGAAACCTTCTGTCGCAATGTTGACATTTGAATTTTAATGGTCGACCACCGTACGGTTTTTCTAGGAGGAAAATTGAAATCTGTTTTACTCTTGTTTTTTAATCATTCCAACATAAAACTCGTTAGTTCGAGATCATACAATTTGAGTTTTGCCACACAAACCTCATGCAAATAATGAACAAATAATCGCGTCACAATGTAGTAAAATTTGCTTAGATGATAAAAAGTTTCAATTAACGATCGAAACACCGGTCACAAAAAGTATTTTCAGCACATTAATACTATAAAGTTCTTAAAAAACAAA
This sequence comes from Haliclystus inabai, assembly GCA_025505365.1. Taxonomy (NCBI): domain Eukaryota; kingdom Metazoa; phylum Cnidaria; class Staurozoa; order Stauromedusae; family Haliclystidae; genus Haliclystus; species Haliclystus inabai. The sequence goes on from JANVCG010105432.1 coordinate 11,501, forward strand.
GACCAAATAACTTAATATGTTGATAGGCTTTGCCTTATAATATGTGAATCGTCAATGGTAGGTTGAACATCTACTGGTAAAAATAAAAAATAACATTTCCAAATGACTTACTTTTGGCGGCTTCGTTGTTTGAAACTCCGTTAGAGTTGTTAGCACGATAAAAAATGTTATCGTTTGTCATAATATTTTCTTCATTTTTGTATAATTTGATATCAGTAGTATCTTGTACTACATCGTTGTTAATATCTTCTGTCTTTAAATCGACATGCGTCTTTTCATCTACGTCTGGTGTAGTTGTTTTCGTTCTTTTAATTTGGTGTGCCATCTCATCTTCGTTATCAGAGATGTCAGTCAGTCTACTCCGCTTTGCAGATTTGTTATTGAGTAAGTCAGCCATGTTGAAAGACATGTTGTTTAATTTTTTTGATCAATTTGATTCGTCGTTTGAAACTGTGTCTTTGGAGAACGTGCTCCAACGTCTGTTGAGGAGTACAGCAAAATAACAATGAATAGATTTAAAGCGCCTGACTTATATACGAGCTAACAATGATTATACGGTCTAATAACGAATTTATTGTTCTCGATTTCAATACGGACCTCCCTCGCTGCAAAGCTATTGTTTCAAATTCAATGGTGTTGTCACGGCTGCCGTGAACAGACCATGACAAAAACAGTACTAATCATACATTAACAATGCAGACCATTGAGTAGTTTTACTACTGAATTCTCGCTTATTGTTAGCTGGTAAATGCGCGTATCTCCTTAGATATAGCATTACCATAGCAACTTACTAGTGACCGAAAGCAGGAGATCTGTATAGAGAATCACATGCTATTTACCATTTTCATAATCATCGATAGTAATTAAACTACTGGTTTTCGTGGTTTCGCTTCAACTGGGAGATGATTGGCTGATTGGGGTAAACATTTGGTGAATCGAAATTGAGACAGAGAACACCCAGCGAACAGTAGCAGACTCAGGCCGATATATAACTGACTCTATTTGGGCTATTTTTAATTTGCTTGCTATTTATGCGCCTGATGCAGCTTAATTTAGAATCAGCTCAATTCTTGTTTACTTTATCTGAATTATCATAAGTGTCCTTTTCCTACCAATATTTCCCTTGAGCCAGTTCAAGCCCACGCGGAAGGCCTTTTCATTTTTTCTCTGTTTTGAAAATTGTGGCACTGAGTCTTTCGTATTGTTTTCTACCGCTAGTTGATGACATAATAAAAAGTATTAAGAAGAAATCCCTTTGTTTTCAATCTCTCATATTTGCTATAATCAGTAAAATGTCAATCTAGATAGAATAGTTTAATCCTGATTGTAATCTAGAACGATTCACGTATTTTGTGAAAGTGTGGCAAACGGTTCGTTCGAATCGCATTCGCAATTGCTTCCAATTCCAATCATCACAATGTGTACCACCTGCAGTTGTCAACGCAAGGGTTTGTAAATTATGCAGGTTTTACGTTTTTATTTAAACTACGGCTGGTCGCTTTTATGACTCGCGACTCTAGACTACTTATATATTCTCAAAAATTAATGTTGTTGTTTTGCTGGTTATACGTTGTCGTCAAGGCTCCGTCTTGCATTTAATTTCAAATTTAGAAACACGCCTACGATTCCTGTTTTTAAAATTGCGAAAGCTAATATAATATACATAATTGCTTAAGAATTAGTAAAATAGATATTGATGTTCCATATACAGTATTCACTCGACTGCAGTTTACAATAATAAAATGGTTTTGAGGATAGATCGACAATGGTATCGTGGTAAACCTAACCCAAAAAGCATGGCGTTTACAAATTTGACTAACAAACGATCGAAGCACTCAGTTAATTTACTGCATAACATACCGAAAACAGCAATAAATCATATCTGATTATATACGCGCGCGGAGGTGCCATTTTGTGGTGAGGTTACAACTGCAGTCAAATTCATCAAAATCATTTCATATGTCAAAGTATAACTAACAACATGTATCAATAAAAGATGATGATGGTTTTTAGTAATAAGCATCTTTTATTCTATATGGTATAATTTCTTACCTTTAAATTGAAGCTCCGTAAAAATGGTGCTCATGTAAAAAATTACGAGGACCGGCATTCGGTCGCTGAGTCAATTGAAATATGAGTTTTGGGTTGAAGCGATATCTCATTTGAATAGATTTGCACGCGACTCTATCGCAAAAGCACCTGTTATTATGGCGGTTTCGCAAACTACGTCATTCATCGTCAACTTATGGTACATAAACAACAGAACGCAACATATTGTGAATACAGTCTCACAATATGTGCAGTATATGTAAGCAACAAACAACTTTAATATATTCTGAAAACCGATAACAAACCACATGGCAAGGCTATACCCAAACTGAAGGCTTTTTTCTCTGTCTAATGGACATTGCAAATGTGAGCGCAGTTTTTTGCTGCTCTTGTCAAAAACTATTTGGATCCTCAAACAAGATACTGGTTTCTTGCTTTTCATTAATATTTGAGAAGAGGTTACATGATATAATAGATCTATGTCAATTAAGCTATGATAAAATCTTGAAATGAAAGCATAACCGTATGCAAACGGGTACCATTTAGTTATATTTGATGCTGACTCATAATACCGCTTTTGCAATCCGATTGTTGATTTTCGGAGATTGGCAAAGGTGGACATTCTCATGGGGTTGTCTATATGGGGTATCATGAACACATGATCTAACTTCTGACTCCCGTCTACAAATTTTGTTGGAAAGAATAGATGATTGCCGTTACGATGACAAAATCACCATTGTGAACTCACAGTAGCTTTCGGCGCACAGTAGCGCATGGATGGTTCGTATCTTCATTCATTTACTAATGAAATACACTTACCCCCTCTCCCTCCGCCCCTGATTCACCGTGGTATACGAGTAATCATCAGAGCCATCTATTTACAACAGTTGGGACACACACATTTTCGAACGCACTTGTGGACGCCATTTTCGGGCCAATGAAATAGAGATTGTAAATTTGAG
>JANVCG010105543.1:0-12539 GCA_025505365.1 Haliclystus inabai
TGCTGGTCATTTTAGACTCTTTAAGCACAAGTTATCATGAATAATCTTCTACTTCTAGGTTTCTATGGCATCTGATGTTTGTTGTCAAGGCAAAGATACATCATCATTGATGTTACAGTTGTTATGCTACTACTATGCGCTGACAATTTATAACAAAATGTTCAGTTGCCATGATGCTAAGCAACATCCCATTTATTTGCTAAAGCCATTGGAAGTTATCGAATTGGTGAACAAAAAATTGAGAGATTCTGATATTGCAAAGGGGATGGAAACGAGTGTAAATAATTTCAAATTGTTTGCCGCCAAATTATCTGATTCAGCACAAGCCAATATGCTTAATAGCCTTGGAAGAGGTATGCTATCATTGGTGTACATAATGATGCAAATGTAGCCGAGACTAAGATACCCACTGAGATTCATTTGCAAAAGCCTGTCTTATTTTTCAAGTTATGTGATCAAAGTCTTTTCGTTCATACCCCTTGTTCCAAACACTAGGAGCAAATTGAATAGTCCAAGTGATTTGTTGCATTATTCCCCTTTGACATTCAATAAAAAGGAATAAGACTGCCCCTGGACAATCAAATGAATGACTTGGTTGATGCTGTTATGATTCTAAAGTTTTTTGATGATTTCTATTTTAGGAGTTGATGTTCAGCGTTTCATCCAAGACCCAGACTACAAGCGTGAAACCATCCTCGGCTTAGCTATGTAACAGACTCACAGTGGCTTTCATCACCACATCTCATTAGAGTAACGAAATTGATTCTCTTTTGGATTATTCCCTGTAGGACAACTGACACACAATTGCTGGAAACTTCAAAATTTCTTGCAGCTAAATATTCTATTCCTAAATGGGATGTTATTTTTGCTAATATGGAGTATCTCCTGACAGATTTGGAGTAGGTCCCATTCTTTGCATAGATGCATCTAATGATAATGACGAGAACGTATACTGATCGATGTTTATTAATCACTTAGGTTGCCTTTGAAAGATGTTAATGAGGCTCTAAAGGAATTGGACGCACAATCAGTTCTCAATAGAGATCCAGATTTGCTTTTAACAAAATCGTGTAAATATGTCTATGACGACCTGCCAGGGACTGATCATACCCGCCTCATTCTCTTTTTCACCATGCTTTCCGAGTGCTGTGGCGATAAAACATTCCCTAAGGTCTGTCCGTTTTCTTTAATGTACTCTGTAGGCTGTCTAGTCAATTTTTCTGTGCTTGTTTGTACTTGACACTGACATTTCCACTGCGACTTTGTTTCTTTTATCAGACCAACATGGATGTCAATTCTCACTTGCGCATTTTGAAAAAGATCAAAGCAGCCTCGCCAGGTCAGAGATAGCTAAAGGCTGGCACATGTAGTGCACTTATTCTATAATTAGTACAATTGGATCTTGTGTGGTTTACAAAGATGTAATGTTGTCTTGTGGCTCTTAACCCATATACTCAGGCCTGGATTACAAAAAACTTGTTAGTGGTGAATCAATTTTAGAAACAGTACAGCCATTTGTTAATGAAAACAATGTTCATTTACTGGCAAAGATCATCACAAAAATACCATCAATGGTAATAAGATAATGTTGTTCCATCTGATTGGTCCATTTGAAATGTCTTCTTCCTTTCATTTCTGTTTGATGTTTCATCAAATCTAGGATGGCAGTTTTGTATCTGCTAGTGGTGTGTTCAAAACCCATGCCATTAGATTATTTTGGCAGGGAAAGAACCCGTCAGAAGAAAACCAGGTACGTATTTATCATGATACATGGCCTGCTGTTTGTATCATTTTATTACATCTTTGTTCCATCTTCTTCCAATTAGAGTGATTGGCTCCATCGATTTGAGACATGCAAAAAGCACTTCAATCGTCTGGATGCATTGGACATTGTTGGTTTTGTGGAAGGCACAAGTTGTAGCGAGAGAAGCATCACTGATCTACCACTGGACATCAGGGTTGCAGTTATCAACAGATGTTTAAAGTTTGTGAGACAAGTAATTTCTAAAGAAGAAAAGAAAGCCGATGGAAACGCTCCAGCGTACGCAGGCGTATTTATAGTAAAATGATTGTGTTGTCCGCTTGTTTGATGATGCATTATGCCGATTAAAAGTTGCCGTTATTTACAGGTGGCAGGAGAGTGAATGCCTTCTTCAGCAATATGTATTGCATTTCAAATTACTGGAAGATGATGCCATCCTTGCTCTTTACCACTCTGAAGAGGTAACTAGCATCAATTGTTTGTTTTGTTCTGTTTCGAAATGTCTCCCAATCAAGCCTTTGTGACCTTCAATGTGATTGACTGCTCCTAATAACCTCTGTTTGATTATATTTACAGGAATCAGAGCAAATATTTGCCAAACGATTTGATTTGGCATGCTGTGTTCCATCAATCTTGAACAAACTTTTGTTGGACATGACAATGACTGGTCAACCTCTCTCTATAGTTGATCGATTGGCAACTTTAGCCAGGGGCGTATCTGATGGTGTCTATGCAATTGACGAGATATTTAGAGAATCTGTATCCCAAGCAATCAATCAGATCAAAAGCCATGAGTATGATATCTCACATAGAATCAGCAAGAATAAAAAATGTCATGATTATGACTGATGAGGTGTCATTGTGTGATTTAGATCAGTGGTCAGTGGCTTGGGTATCATTTCTACTCTCTTGTCTTCAATGCACTCAATCTCTGCTGCAGACAATAAGCCTTATGTTTCTCAAGAAGACGTTCTCGCACTCATAAGAGAGTTTTGTGCTGATGTATCTATTGGTGCTTCGATCAAACATGAACTGATGCAGATTGTAAAACAAAAATGCTACCTCAGCGGAGAAGACATGTTGCTTATGATTTACTATGAGACAAACGCAATCACTTCTTCCCATTGGGGTACCAAGGTACAGTATCATTTATTACTAGCGGTTAATCAACATTTTTAAAGATTTAATCCTAAATGCATCCCTTCCTCTCATTAGATTATGCATGAAAGTGTTGACAGTGATCAGCATCGTCATGGTCTTTTTCAATCATTACTCGACTGCAGTGTTTCTCGCCCTCAACTGAATGCTCTGGTTGAACTCCTTTCTGTGTGGCCTGTTCTGGCTGCAACTGAGTTGGGGTAGGATGAGGAGACCACACTGACGATAATCACAATGGTAGTTGAATGGGAAATATAATGGTGATTATGTTTTGTTGACAGTGAGAACCAGCCTCTGAAAAACCCTTGGATACAGCTGTTCCGTAAGATGATCGTCAACGATGACCTAGAACTGTTTCTAGGAAGTGCCAATCAGGCACTCAAGGACAACACCTTTAGTACAGAGGTAATACAGCAAACTTAATTTTCTGCTGTCCCCTTGACAAAAATGTAGTAATGATCGGATTTTATCCCCTTTCCTGCAGTGTTATGTCTATCTCTATAATTGCCTTGTTGAAAAATCAGCGTATATAACAGCATTCAAGTTCGCATTGATGAGTGCAGATGAGGAGATGATTGATCAAGCGTTTAATGACATGCAGCAATTTGAGGTATAACGAACGGCATCATCTGATAACTGCACAAATATTGATATCCTTATTCAGAGTGTCACCAATTGTTTTGCCTTTCAAGAGCCTGGTTCATTTCTAATAATTTTCCCCAAAAATGTGTGTACCGTGTGTTTTGTTTATGTCCTGAGAGTATCGTATGGTAGAGTACTAGGATCTGTCTTATCCAAAACAATAGCATTTTGAAAAAAGGAAATGGTTTGCTATTTATAGTTAGTTTGTGAATGTTGTCTCATTCCTGAAGCAAACAGGTTATACGTGACTTCTTGGCTCTTCAGTTGCCAATGAAATAAATCTTATTCTCCACATCAACACCCATAGTAAATTAGCCAATACACAAACCATTTGGTTGACATTTTTAACCATTATAAGAGATTTTAAATTGCCTTCAGGTGTTTCTTCCAGCATTATCCGATTTTAAGTAAGTAGGTGTCGCTATAAAGCTAGCATACATTTTAGTGCCTTTACTTTTAATGCATGTAGAACAATTTCAGCAATGCTTGAAATTTAATGTTGAGCTTCAGACACATTCTAGTACAGAGAAACAACACGAGGCTGAGAAAGGCCCTATTATGCCAGCCCAGGAGCTGTCATTTACAAGTTGCCTGTGTGAACTGTCTGAGAGTGACGTGCCTGAACTAACATCAATTCTTAAATCGATCTGTTTTTTCTGTTTCAGAACGAATCAAACCTTATAGATCATCGGCTTTTTAAATTGATTTTGAATGCAAACTTGATCCATCGATCTTGTTCTACCCCATTTTATGCTCCCCTAATTGATTATTTAAAATCTATTTCACAAAGTAGTGATGACAAAGATAGGTCCATGTTTGTAGATGCCGTTTATCAATTACAGAGGAATGGCCTCATCTCAGAAGCCAGTTATTTGTCAACTGCATCAAGCGGTTTCCACAATGGTTTTGTATCATTTAACAATGCCATAGTATTTTTAAGGCAATGGATGAATACTAGCAATTAAGAGTAAAGCTGTAGTTGTTTACAAATGAAAGAAAGAATAATAAATTATATCACTATTGGTATGTTGATGTGTCATTTATGTTGAAATGAAGGTAGGGTTAATCTCAATACATTGCAAGCTAAATGTTGCATCCTGGGGTCATATGGTGTACCCATAGGCTGGCTGTTGACCTAATCAAGTACGCTCTCAATGACCTGCATTATATTTTGAGTGCGTTTGATCAAGTGAATGTACCACTCAACACCCCACTGCAGCCAGGTCGGCTTGTTTGATGTGAGTTGATCAATTGGTGTATTGTAATCCATTACTGTTAAATCCATATTCAAAACACACCATTCTTTATAGTATAAGAACATCACACAACTTGTGAACTGAATTGTATAGTAAAAGAACTCCATGGCCACGATAAGACCGACTTGATATAATAAATCAACAGATTTGAAACTGTTCAAAACGCAAAGACTGCTGAACAAAAAAGTCATTTCTCCAAAATGTATCCAGTCCATTAGTAAAATTGTCTTGATTATTTTCAAGCTCTTGCATTTCTCAATACATGGATACTGTCTCTGAAATCAAACAGAAACCCAGAAGGTTAGCAAACAAAATCATTAGATATCAAATTGCAACGGCTCTCCGATAGAATCACAAATTAACAACACGCCAATCCTTGCATAAAGAGTTATTGTTTTCAAATGTCAGGACCTAAAGTGAGCTTTCTAGGTACAGGCAGGCTACACTAACCACTAGAGATGTGAGTTTGGGTAATGACATCATCGTGCTACTATGCTACGTGCCTCGACTAGCAGGGCATCTTTTCAAATCACCTAGTAGTTCGCACTACAATTTACAAGATGAAGAATGATTTCCAGTCGCTTGTACCAAGAGCTTGTTTTGACATACAACTGCTTATACTATTTTAAAAAGAGCAATTATGTGTCAATACCCTAACTCTAACCTGGTCATACGGTTTGACAGTTTTTTTCACGGCGTACGCATGTCCGCATAATTCGCATTTTCCAGAGGGAATTTTCAGCCATCGAATTAAACACTTGGCATGAACATACTGCACAGAACCAGAACATTTACAAGGTGAACACAGATCCTCGCTACCATCATCTAAGTAACATATCCTGCAACATTTCTCGTCTCTTGAAAATGCCTCCTTCATAACTCAATACATTAGCTGCTCCATCAGAAGTGTAATTAACGGAAACTAAATATTAAATAGGTATCAGACATCAGCAACAAAATCCATGTCTCCTCCTATTGCATTTCCACTGCCAACAAACAAATGTAGAATGTTGTGTCATGAGAAACGAAACAGTGCTTTTGTTTACTTCGTTCTGCACATCTAAAAATATTTTCACAGCACTATCAGCATCATTACAAGCTTCTCGACATAGTAGATCTAAATAAAAGCTTACTGTGAATGTAGATTATTTACCTTTAGTGCACAAAATCAGCGGAATGAGGTCATTGCAAAATGGCAAAAAATTTACACAAACAGTTGTTGACTGTCAATTTTATTAATTTTACGAAAGAGATTAAAAGCTGAATAACGTCTTGGATAAAGGAGTTATGGGATTGTGGCACAGTTTCATACTTCTGGTGGAGGTCGTTGCTTGATTTTGAACCTCAAGGCGTGATGAAGATGATGGTCAGGTAATTTCAAAGTATAACATTAGTCATTTTACTCTATCCATCGTGGGGAGCAAGCACAATACGGAGAAATGCTCACAAGGTTTTGCGTTGGCGAGACTGTCTTTTGCAGCTCACAAATTCTGTGTCCGCTATCAGCCTTTTTCAAAAATGGTAGGAATTTTATGACAAGAACTGGCAAGCCTGAATACGATGCTCTTCTTAATAAAGGAATCCAATCAAAATGCATGATAGAGTTGCGCTCAATTTATAATGAGCTGAAATCAAAAATGCCAGGTAAGGGAATTCAACTTACAAATTCTCATAGATAATCTAATTTTCATGCCATTTAATCAAAGCTCGCAAAATATGTTTACTAGGAATATTTTGTAAAAATATCAAGACTGCCAAGCTGGTACAAATTTAATGATAAGATAAGACAGGTGGATGTTACACAAGAAAATATATTTGATGTGTATAAATGCTGGCCCAATCAGGGAGATGAAAGGATAGTTGTTGGAACAGAACAGAGCTTGGGACAAAAAATACAGAAGGACAGACTCGGAAGAGGAGCTAAAAGGCAGAGAGTAACAACTTACAGATCTAGAACAGATATGATGAGTTAACTTACATTCAGGTTGAAAAAAATGGTCCGCATGGAGAATGCATTCCCTGCGCAATCTTCGAAGAAATTTCCTGTTCCGCGCATTCTGACTGGAAATATCTGAAATCTGCAATAAAAATCAAAGAATCTAGGCTACACAATTTTTCTAAACTCTGAACAAATTTACTCTTTTTATGGAAATATTTTGAAGTTTCCGCACAATTTCTAGGAGTCAAACATAGCATTCCCCGCGCATTTGGTAAACTTTGCAACCCGGACTTACATGGTAACCACTATAGTCACTTTATTCAAAGTGGATAATGTTATACATGCTACCCTGTTATATTGTATGTTATTACTAACGATTGGTAACCTGCTGGCAGAGTGTAATTGGATTGTGTTTCTGGCTCAGTTTCTAGTTAGAAACCGAGGCTGAGTAAAGAAAAATATATTATTTAAGCCTATGTGGTGATCCAATGTTTGAAACCAAATTGTGCAAGAAAAGCTTGTAGGTTACACCTTAGACTTTTTATGCCATAATATTAATGTAGTACTCCAATTTTGTTCTAAGCTCCTGGTTTATCGATAGTTTTATGTGTTTCATTATTTGTTAATTGTGATAGCCATTATTTCTTCTTAGCGGTATCAACCTTTTGTAGATACTGACGTAAATTATATACAGTAGGCCTATATTTGCAAATTTCTACTAAATTTTGGAAATTCGCTGCCAATTTGAAGCTCTGGCTGCTTTTGGACTTGGTGTCTCAGATTCTTTCACTGATGCATTTCTCAATTTTGCTTTGAAAAGCCTTACAGTATTCTATTCTAATTTTTTGCCTCTGTAGCCTAGAAGCAGCTTGCCATTACAGGCTCTGCATTTCAATTTAGAAATTTGTATTTCACCTTCAACCTGAAATGATGAAAATATCAATATATCGACAATAAGAATGATAATAAAATGAAATAATGAGTTACAGAGTAACATCTGAACTGTTTCCCAAAACTATTCTTTTCTGTGGATAACAGTCTACATATAGGTTGAATACATGGAATTATTGATTAAATTTTAATAATATTAATAATGTGCAGTACTCTCTTGAAAATATTCAAGAAACTGATACCTTTTCAATCATGTTTTTGCTTTCCAAGTTTTGGCCTACTTCGCCTTGTGAAGCCTTCTTTCTGCACATTATTAATGTGACATTAATCAAGTTTAATCAAGTAACTGCTTAATGAAGTGAGTGAATTGCATGAAGCTCAAACATTCAATTATCCGTTTATGATATGCTCACAGTCAAGAGCTTCTGATAAATAAAGCAAATGTATAGAAAACTTTCTTGTCTTTGAGTTTGTTGCCATGGATAGTATTGAACAATAAAAAAATGTAATCAAATCAATCCTCAAGTGTGGTGCTTCTGAGTTATCTATTGTATTGGTAGATATTTTGTAACTGACAGTTGCAGAGATATAACAAGATTTAGTTTCTTTATACAACGCATGGATAAGACAAAACACACAGACAAAATTTGCAAAATACTTCTCAATATTTTAAGAAATGAGGATTTAAGAATTTTGATTTTGAATGCAGCATCTGATATCAACTCTTGCAATTTGTGACCGGTTGAAAAATTGCAGTGCAGAGCAAAAACAAAACTGAGAAATTGTGTAGATTTTCTTTCGATAAATCATGTGAAAAATTGAATTGTAATTGGAGAACCAAAGCTGGACAATAAAAAATCGAATGTGTTTTATGCGAGCAAACACAAATATGTACATACAAAAGAGGGGGGTGTACCAAAAAACAGAATGGGGAAATCAACCTTTTTAGAGCCTGGAAAATAGAAACAAGCATGAGATAGGCTGTGTAAAACAAAATCACGATTCATCAACAGAAAGATCTGTACATATCCTATTAAATTTACATTAGTTCAATCTTCATGAACTATGTGATTGAGTAGTGTATTCAAGATGTTGTAAAGCACACAAAAATCATGATTACAGAGCCGTATCTCCAAGTCAGAGTCTTCTAGTACCCTTCAATGTCGAATACGTTGGGAAATTATGATTACACGATTTAACCCCCAAAAAATTTATTGCTCCGCTCACCAACAGATGTTATCCTCTATTTGTTCATTCTTGGGCAAATCAATGTGTGATTTAAAGCCTACCAATACAATGAGGAGCAATACTGAAACAATGGCTATTGTGGCTCAGCAATTATCACTGTGATTTTGTTTCAAAAAAGAAAAGCTTCTCTGTGGGCTATAACTGGTAAGCAAAACTTCAAAATGATGTTTGAGGAGAATATTCAATCGAATCTTGTTCAGGCAAATTTATGACTTTACTTCCTCCACGTACAAACTATCCTTTAGTATATTATTTCTCATAAATCATTAGCATTATAGTTCATTTATGCATTTGAATTGTAATAAAGGTTTTCTGGGACAGCTTTTCTTTGAAACAATAGTTTGCAAATTGAAAATTTAATAAATGTTTCAATAGAAAGATACACCAATGTTGCTATTAAAATAAAAAAGCTTGCTATATAATCACAAAACCTTTAAAAAGAGTTTGTTTGAGATCATAGATTTACAGTTTGCTTGAGAGAAGGAAAAATTGATCACATATCTATATTGAAAATGAGGTAGACACACCCATGGCTATTTTTGTCATGTAAATAAGATCATTTGAAACAAACTACACATCTTCAATACATCGATTTGGAATCAAATGCTCTGACTCAATAGAAAATGACCATTCAAAATGCAAACAGATTTCAGAGTATCTCTAAAACGCCTGCAAATCAACTAAAGAGCGAAATTCTCCCTCCCAAAGCTGTTAACGTCAGGATTCAAAACCAGAAGACAGCTAGCACTAGTAAAAGACATATTTCAAGTCAAAAGTGAATGTCCTACTTGGCAATAGGCCTATGCAAGATGATGTTGTCCTACTTGGCAATAGGCCTATGCAAGATGATGTAATCTTCAAAAAGGCTGCACGGTTGCTCGAGGCCGAAACTTTCACTCAATGATATTGGAAAAAGCAGCAAATTACAAAGTCTTGCAAGACTTAATTTTATTTCTATGCGATAATGTTTTTGGATTTTCTTTAGCGAGTCCACAAGCCAAGATGTTCCTGGATACTACCTTTACTCTAAATTGACCAACTTTCACTAAATAGATTAGGCAATGACAAAAATTTTCAGTGTGTTGCCTTGCTTCACGAGCGCATTGTGGAGGTGTTGGTAAAAGTATTTATCCAGTACAGTGAAACCTGTATATAATGGCCAGCTATGAAAGGAAGATTAAGTTGACCACTATATGCAGGTAGCCTTTATATAGAAAATACAATTTTAGACAGTGAAAGAGTAACCAGGTGGCCGCTTTATAGAGGTGACCGCTATAACAGGTTTGACTGTACAAGTATTTATTGATCAATTTGAGAAAAATAAAGGATTTGAAAAGGCCTTGTCTCATTTCTGTTCAATTTAATTTTCTTCTTTTCAGCTCTCACTGAAAACCAACTGAAAGAGGTCGATACAACTGCTGTCTTTGCTAACAATGAAATGAGTTTGAAATACATTGATGTCTATGGTTTTGACTATGATTATACAATCGCTTCCTACACAGACAAGATACACCATTTTGTTTACAACAGAGCTGTTGATAATTTGCTTCAAATGTATGATGTGAGTATATTAATAATGGTTTATGATCATAGTTTGCATTCCGCATTGAAATTAGTTATTCTTTCTTCCTAATTAGTACCCACATGATATCAAAACCATACCACTCGACATAGATTTCCCTATCCGTGGTCTTCATTTTGACACTTCTAAGGTAGGCTAAATAAGTATCAACAACTGTGTGTTGTTTTGGTACACACATTACATCCATTTTTAAACCTTTTGAAATGCTGATGTGAGAAATAGCTTGTGTTCTGTTTTATGACGTGGATTCTCAAAAAATTTAATAAGCAATGGAAGATTCAAACAGCAACTCATTTAAAAAATCTAATTTCATTTCCAGGGTCTTTTAATGAAGTTGGATTCATACAGCCATTTGCAGCTTGGCAGTGTTTATGAGTAAGCTCTTAAGGTGAACTTTTGTGCGATTTTTCATTGCTTCTTTTGCTCTTATCTTTGAATTGATTATTAATTATGCAGAGGAAGACAGAAACTATCAGACTGGGATGTAATCAGTCATTACGGAGGAACGCATTTAAATGTCGACCAGATTAGCCGTGGAAGCAAGGTGAATTAGCAGTGGAAATGTGAATCAAGTCATCTGAAGGAAGGAGCTAATTATGTTACTTTGCTTTGGAATCTAGAAATCAGGGGAAATTATCCACCAACAAATTGATTTATTTTCTATATCGTTTATGTGCCTTCTCTCTAATGTAATCGATGTAAGTGATCAATGCCTTTGTTTTAGTTTGAACCGGTCTTTATGATAGCTTAATAATGATCGTAATTTGACAATTTGTTTACTTCTAACTTTTCTAGTATTTCCTGCAACGTGGAATACAGTATGATCCGGAATACATCTATAGAGACTGCCAGGTAACCATGACAATGAACTTATGTGCCATTAGGTATTAGCAAGGTCAATGACTTCTTCCTGCCTTTGTGATTACTTTCATGCTGTTCTAATCAGATGTACTCACTTGGAAACTGATGGTTATAATCATAACCAATGTGGGGCTACTATGACCGATTAATTTTCCCTTCTTTTTAAAGGAAGCTACCCAGGAGGCTCACTACAGTGGATTTCTTCATCGTTCCATCATGGATAATATAGGTAATATTGCATTCTGGTAGTTATTCATGTTGATAAGAAGATGAAATCGTGAGTTTGTTTTTAATTTTGTTATTCCAACTTAGGTGATTGCTTGCCACCCTCTCCTGGTTGCCGTGAATATCTCACTAAGCTAAAGTCTTCTGGTAAAAAGCTTTTTATAATCACAAATAGTGGATACCCATTTGTGTGAGTAGCTTACACTACAACGGTAGAATAACATTTCTCCACAGCTCTTTTATTATGTGCTTTCGGTTGCTTAGAAACTGTGGCATGAACTATTTGGTTGGCTCCGACTGGCGTGAGTTATTCCATGTTGTCATCACCAACGCAAGGAAACCAAGGTTTTTTGGTTACACGCAAAGGTAGGAATATTATGTGGCAAAGCTAGATCAATAAGAAGGGAAATGAATTCAAAATTTATTATTTTTGGTGGATTGATTCTGTTGATAGTTTGAGCATGGTTGAATAAACCCATCTTGGCTATAGTAACACATTATTTCATATATTGTATCCTTGGTCAGCTATGTATTAACCTTATTAATTGTTTCCGATTTGTCTTCTTGAATAGACCTTTCCGTAAAATCGATCAAGAAACTGGCCGCCCCACTTTTGAGAGAGTAGCTAACTTTGAGGAGAATGGCATTTATTCTGAGGTGGGATTCAGCTCCATGTAATCACCTAGATAATGTAGTTCATTGTACATAAACTTTTAAACTGAATTAAATCAGCATTTTATTAGAAGCGCCATATTGCGACATTCAAAGTCAAACAATTTTTAGGAAATCTGGCCAATGAGAATGTAAAGCATGACATAGCATAGATAATTATAATACTTGGCATTTTCTTATCTACCTCTATGGTACCTAATGAACGTGTAAAAATGGTTAACTTGCTTTACTGCTTGATGATTTGATTTTTTTCAAGGGTAACATTGGTCTGTTTGCTAAATTCACACAGTGGGATGGCCCAAA
>JANVCG010105654.1:0-14501 GCA_025505365.1 Haliclystus inabai
ATTGGAACACGATTTTGCTGGCCAATGCGCAGACGGACTATACGAAGAGGAAAAGTCTGTCTGCACGCAGGCTAGAAAAGGTCGAGTGTGAAATTTGCTAGCCCCGATCTTCAATTTTATTATTTATTATTGTTCTTAGACACATATTCTTAGATTCTACTGCAAGCTTTTTGGATTGCATGTGAAATGATAATTTTATTCAAGATATTATTTCAAACTGAAGAATGAAGCACTTCAATTTTAACTTCAAATCCAAATTTTCCGACCTTTTCAAGTAGGGATAAGCCGATTATGAAATTTCCAAAATTTCGATTCGGTTATATTTCGGTTCAGTTATTGTTTAAAAACTTCGGTTAACAGTCAGTTTGCGGTTTATTTATTCTATTGTTTTATGTTAATGAAATGCTCAATTCTATTCGCAATTTCAATCATCGATCATTATTTCATCACCATTGCATTGTTAATATATCGTTGAACGTAGTGTTTAGAATTTTGTGTGTCGTTCATAGTGCATTTTCAGACACCACTGATGGTGACTAAACAACAAAGTGATTAGCGCTGTTGCAATTCTCGTGTTTCTTTGTTTGGATTGTCAAATTGCACAACGGTATAAATGGACTTTCAATTTTAGTCTTTTGAAAATAGAATTTGCCTTTGTTTCAAATTTCAAACCAAATATAATCGGATATCGATTTAAGTTTTATTTATTTCATCTTACTAAATTCTTTTTTCAAGGTTTACATAATTATTTCATGTGCTTTGTTTTCAAAAATTCATTAATCCGTTCAATGTTCACTTTATCGCCTATCAATTAAAATTGCAAAGCAGAGTATTCTATGTTATTAAATCAATTATAAATTCACCAAACTTGAAATTCATCACTTTTCACCCTTGAATTTTATTAGGCCCTCTTCGGAGCGCCGCGCAGAGATGAGGGCCGTAGTGGAATGAGGCTAGTCAGTTTCATTCATCGCCCGACAACAAGAGAAGATTCGGAAGAGGCGGTAAATGTTGGTTTTTCATGGCAAAATTAATGGCAAATATGGGTGATATTTCAGAAAATTTATTTCAAAATCAACAAATTTATGATTGAATAAGCAAATTTAAATTTGGTGCGTGAAATTAGTGGATGAAGTAAACCTATTTTCGCCCTTCTCGAAAAAGATTAAGGCGTGTGAAGGTGCGAGTTCCTGGACTGAACCCTCTGGGTTCGGTAACTATCAAAATGGAAGAAAATTGCAAAACGTTGGCCATTTGATTTTTATAATTCAAATATATAGTGCGTGAATTTCAATTGGTTTTGATTCAAATTTAATCACTATAACTGAATATTGTGCGTTGCACCAATGCTTATCTTCAAAACTTCAACTGCTCATAAAAACCACACTAATTTTTAAATCGAGACAGGAATTTTTTTGCAAACAATGTTAAACGGTTTGTCTATAATTGATTCTTCATGACAAATGAAAGTTGATTTTGTGAACTGATTAAATTTAAGCTAAATGAACAATTATTCTTGGCAATAAAACAATGCCTTTTTCTCGACATAATGTTATTATTTGTAAATTACGTCTACTCTATGTAAAAAGATAAAACATGATTCCTCTACTCGGAGCTGTACACTGTAATGCAATCATCAGGTGATCAGTCCAGAAACTCAGAGTATTGAATCCTGCTTCTTTTTTGGCTCATCTTTTTAGAAATACTTTGGATTGTCATCGAGGAGCACTGTTTCAATTATAGCATGGAAAATGCAATATCATTTTTTGATATTTTATTTATTAAAGTAACACCTAGATAGAAATGATTCAACAAGAAATATTTGTTCAAACGAGACATCGTCCTTTTGTTCTACATGACCATTGAACGGCTATTCTATTCTCTTATGCTTTTAGTTAAAAAATACAAATTGATCCGTTTCAACGATTATGGCCTACAATTGTTTAGTAGTGAATGGGCTACCACATGGTTATCGTTCGTAATACTCGATTGACAATCATGCAAAAACTTTTTGAATTATTTCAATATGAGTAGTTTCTGTCCACAGATGGGCTCATCAACAATATTTGTGTAGTTTGTACTACCCTACCTAGAATTAACATTGCTATCATTTCCGAACAGTATCTGTTTGCCTGTGTAAGCCTGATGTGAAAGTACTGTCAGCTATATTTATTACTAATTGATCCAGAGTTCTTTATCTTTGACAATTTAATTTGATTTCTTTTGTGTAAATGGAAAATTGTTGTATCTGATTTTGTAGCTTGGAACACACACCCGTGGAAAAAAGAAGCGTGATGAACTGTCTGGCATCTTGACAGCCATGAAAAGACAAAAGCAAGATAAATAAATGTATTTCTTCAATGAAAAGTCTTTAATCTTGTGTCTGGTCTGTAATATAAATACTTTGAAAACAACAATTCCTCTACTTTCTATCGCCTGGTAATGATTCCCCATTTTTGATTGGGACAGATGATGAAATGGACCTGAAGAATAATGATACGATAATGACCTGTCTGACAGAGTGGATTTATTATGGCAGTCAATGGGACAGACTCACTTCGCCAGGCCGTATTGATTCGCACACGCTTCGTGTAGGGCCTAGCAAAATTTATAACCCTAATGTGTGGCGATAAACTAGCCTGCGTGCAGACTAAAACGTTTCTTGAGGAATCTGTAATTACTAGCCTGCGCACAGACTCTATTTGTGAAAACGTTTGTGACTGAATTAGTAGTACAGTATCAGTACTAATTAGGTCAAAAACGTTTTCACAAGTAGAGTCTGTGCGCAGGCTAATATCATGGCCGAGTTGTGTCGTTCCGTGATTGCTAGTCTTTTCGGGTACTGGGTCAAAGCAAATCACGCTCAGCGGCTCAGGCAGAAAGTGACAATGTAGAAACGATTCAGGTCTGCGCGAAGGCTGAAAAGAAAGAAAACTGGGTGAAATCAACTTTGTGATAAACAGGAGACACCACAACCTCGTTTACAGTGTTCCCATGACGATCTTTTTGTTTACAACTTGAAATCCACGTTTACTATTGCAAATGGAAACTATGATGAAAAGAGGAGCAGGCTTGCAGCCGATCCTTGTGAATACCGACGGCTTTCCCCTCGAAACAGACACCGTATGTAGCATGTGGCGCTATGCTGCAGAACATCATCCGAACGCCAAGAAGTTAGAAGTACG
Source organism: Haliclystus inabai (assembly GCA_025505365.1). Taxonomy (NCBI): domain Eukaryota; kingdom Metazoa; phylum Cnidaria; class Staurozoa; order Stauromedusae; family Haliclystidae; genus Haliclystus; species Haliclystus inabai. The sequence continues at coordinate 3,186 of JANVCG010105654.1, forward strand.
GATACGTAACAGCAACAAACTTGAACGTGTACCGAAGCCACACATTAAGTTCAACTCAAACATGCAAGTCATCGACAGGGTCAAAATGATACAGGATTATCTGATTTCGCTGCAATACAATTTCACAGGAATGCAATTCTTTCATGTCAATAAGCACCGTCCTCTTTCAAGATTAATGGACGTAGCTAAAGAAATTATAGTTGAATCTTTGCCTATCAAATGTCTTGAGGCAGTTATTTTATCCATCTATTTGACTGGCTTTCAGCGAGATCTACAGAGATTCACAATTAGATTCAAATCATCGTTCAATGGCCTCGTTCACCGTCATGTGGTTCTGGGACTCAGTCATAAGTCATCGTACGGTGCCATCGGCTTGAGCCGTCGTAGTGCATTAGGTAGCAAAGCGCTCATTCACGACTCACTGTATGATTTAGTGATGTTTTACAAGGCAGCTTATGAGCAGTACTTTCACGATTTGAAGTGCATTCGGTTGGGGGCTGTTCTACCAAACGACAATTATACTTGCACTACAATCAACTGGAGCCATACTCATATCGACATCCGCAGATTGAAACCGGAACAAGTGAAAAGCCTATGTGAGCAGTACAGCAGAATCATAAAGACGACCACCAATGGAACAAAATGAAATAGATCTCTACCGGTAGTAGTAATACATGTTGTCTAACCAAAAATATTCTGTATTCAAATTATCATAGAAACAGATTCTACTAAATTTTTCACACCGCTAATAAATATAGTCAGTTTATTTGGGTTGCCAATTAACCATAAGTTTATCGTGGACTGCATCCAAAAAATCGTTAGTAAGAAGGTAATGTTCACGTTGAACCCTACAAGGCAAAAATAGCAAAGATTGTTTAAATTACTAATCAACTTAACCCTGTCAGCAAATTCAGGAATTCCATTTTTGACACTCACTTGTCAAGGCCATGGATACAAGCAGCTAAATCCTTCGTCATCAAACCATCGTCAACGGCATCGACACAGGCTTGCTCTAATGCATGACTGAAACTACAAAAATCAACTCAACAATAAGTATAACTATAATTAGCCATTGCATACATTCCAATGGATGTATTAATGAGTACTTTTTTATAAGAACCAGTAAATTTTTCCTGAGCCTCAGTGTTCTTAATTTTTACATGATTTGAGCCTCAAAATGTTCTTAACCCTGTTCTTAGCTTAAAATAAAATTATTGATATTACTAAAATGATAATACTTTAATGTATTACACTGCAAACAGTGACAGCACAAAAATGCATTTTGTCTGCTAATTCAGTATATCTAAAATCTAGTTACGCGTTAATAATAGTAGTTCTGTTTGGTTTCAAATTCTTTTATTAATTCAAAAATTAAATTTTCATCAGCGAAAAAAACTTTAGCCTCAAGATGTTCTTAATTTTTTCTAAACTTTTCAACAATTTGAGCCTCGATGTACTTATAAACTGTGTTCTTACAAAAAAAGTGTAATAACTACAATAAATGATCAGAGTACAAGACTTAACTACAATCTACATACAAATAGATTTGTGCGCCATGTCTCTCAGTTTGTTTGTGGCCTTTTCACCCATTCATTACTCCATGAAATATGCAACTTGGCAAAAAAATGATGGTTATGGTCCAAGCTCGAAGCTGCACTGAAAACATCACACTGCTTTTTTCATCAAGATGTAGAGTTATCAGTGAAAGTAGCAATAATTTATTTTGCTGCTTCACATGTTCAGCGGCGCGTAAGCCTAGTTTGCATGACAATATGTGTGATATTCAGGCAACAGAGGTGAGAGTTCCAGTGCTTTGTAGACAGTTGTTATGCCAACAATAATGGCACTTGATTCATTGAGAAATGAGAATATTAATGATTTTTGTGTCAAATCTAAGAAGGATTCACTTGGATTGGAATACAAACAGGTGATATATAGACAAATCAGATTGAAACTCCTAACATGTACTACTACTGAATAACAAATTGAACGCTATAAAACAAAGATTTGAGTGAAAACTAAAAAGAAACATCAATGCAGGAAATACCAGACAAAATAGAAACAAACTTTGTATTTTTGATGTGATATTCTTGGAATTTTGCAAATGCTAGGAAACAGTTCTCAGGATTCAACACTCAATAGTTAATTGCAAAATGGTTCTATTTTATAGCACTCTAATCAATACTGCAATATCTCAGCTACAAAATATCAAAACATGTACATGTTTTGTTTGAAAAAAAAAATTCAAGATTACAAGCAGAATCAATGTTAATGTCTGTCTGTTTATCCTCTACAAAGATCATGCGTGTAACTAGTCTCCTAGTTATGCAAACACTGAACTCACAAAATTAGACTTATATACCTCTTGAATTACATTTTACATTATTAATTTCGATTATCACGTCTTGCGTGAATATTAGGCCTAGATCAAACGTCGTGCTGCACATGAGCCGTGCCAGACTTTTGGCGCGGCACGACAAGAGGCACGCCATATGATGGGAACAAGTTCAGTTAAGTCGCGCATCACGACTTAGTCCAGAGACAGTCGTTCAGCACGGCTCAACCCGTGCTGTCTCACGCTGTGTGTCGGATATAATCTCACTTTCGCAATGTTGCCATGGCAATTTTTATTGCTTGCACATAACATGATGTATAAAATGTAGAAATGAAAAAGCACTTTTCGAAAATATACTTTTTACTGATAATTTAACGAAAGGGAAAAAGTTAATCATCTAACCTGAGGGGGGAAATAGCAATTTTATGATGAATTTCATTACTAACAAAGAAATTGGTGGGAAATTTTGACTGGAACACTGGAATGGCACCATCTCGCGAGGCAATTAAAATTAATCTCAAAATCAAACTTCTCCTATTGCCAGTTGTCTTGACATGAATGCAGTCCAAGCAAGTATATGCCTTATAGGGTCATTTAGATTACGCAAATGTGAAATTGTGTGAGATTGAGATGAACTGGCTCGACTGTTTGGCACGGCGTTTGATTTGAAGCCTCCGTTTCCGTCCAGTGGAGTCGAGCTGAAATTGAGCCGTTTCCTGCTGGCGCGGCTCATGTGCAGCACGACGTTTGATCTAGGCCTTAGAAACAATGAACACAAGCAATTGCCCATGTTGAAAAGCAAATAAAAATAAAAATCTAGCAACAAAAACAACATTCGACATTGAAAAACTTACACACTCAGTTCATGATTTCCATCTAATTTGGCTCTGTGTATCAAGCCTCTTGTCCATGCATAGATACTGGCAATAGGATTAGTACTTGTATCTCTACCCTGTTCATAGACAATAAAATTATATTTTGTGAGTACTGCTGCCAAAGACAAAAAGAAATAGTCATGTTGCAGTGGTTGATGCTAGATTACCCTTTGGTGCTCTCTGTAGTGTCTAGTGACTGTTCCGTGTGCGGCTTCTGCTTCAATTGTCTTACCATCTGGACATACAAGAACACTGGTCATCAAACCAAGGGAGCCGTAGCCTTGTGCAAGTGTATCAGACTGTACATCACCATCGTAGTTTTTAGCTGCCCAAACAAATCCACCAGCTGATTTCAAGCAGTATGCAACCTACAAACATGGAAAAATAGCAATCTACAAACACAATTGGTACAAACCTTTTTATACACTTTTGATAAGAACTATTAAAAGAAGAACTTGACAAGAAGACAGAGTCAATTAATGGTATGGCAGCAACAAAGGTCAGCATTCAAATGCATTTCAATCAGATGGATTTCCTTAGCCTGGATTAGGTTGATTATAAGGAAGGTTGGCTACAGCTGCAATACGAGGCAGAACATAGACAGCATTAAAGTGTATACAGTATATCAGAAAAAATATTGCATTATCTGAAGGAGCATAAACTTCTGTTCGTACAGCTTCAACATCCTTTTTTATTTTGCGCAATGCGCGATCTCTTTCCTACAAAAATTAAGGTTAAAAGTTGATTTTTGAGAACTTTTTTGGTACCACTCTTTAAATCCAAAGGGAAATCGTTTTTTCCAATTAACAAAGTTTTGACTGGAAAAATAAGCCTTTCTCTGACATTTCCCGTCTCACGAAACAAGCAACTGGGGGTGTCAAGAGGCAGTTTCCTTCACCATCAAAAATGCTCGATTTCCACTATAAGTCAAAACAAAGCCGGAAATATATCGATATCTGCTGTCCAACACACTAAAATAACGTATGCCTTGGAATTGTACAAAAACAGCTTCTCTTATTCTATTGCTAAATATCAGCATCCACTTGTAATATTTGCTATTACTTAATCACCTGCTGTTATAATCCTATAGCAGTATACACATTAGTGTCATTGATATGGCAAGCGTCTTGTCTGCCTACCTATAATATGAGCGCTTAATTCTGCCCATTTTACACAAGCGCACAAAAATACAGTATTAGTAAAACCATTGTTTGCAATGGACTTGACATAGCAGTTTTATTGAAATTTAGCTCACTAAAATCATGCTTTTGTAAACTAGCATCTGAGAAAACTCGGATAGCACTACCCATTGTGCCCCTATGGATAAGCTATCATGAATCTATTATCAAAACAATTCTACCACAAATGTAAATAGTGGAAAACATTAATTAGGCAATTTCGATGACATTTTTGTTCGTCAATCCTTTTTGTATTTTGAATATTAAATTCAATTCTTCGGAAAATTCCACTACAAGCCCTTATCATTAGTCCATCAACATATTTAGTTGAAGTTTAGTCGTGTATATCAGGGCTATGATTATATGATAACGTTTTCAACTCAATTTATTACTTCAAATAGCTTTCTGTTTAGGTTTTAATTTAAGGACCAAATTCAAAGTGTTACAAAATTAGACGCACATACCATGTCATCGATTAAGCGATGTTCGTACCATATCTGCAATGCATCGAATTTGGATTTGTAGTCCCTAAAAGGAAACCGAAATGTAAATAATAACAAACGCATTGAATCTGAATTCATTAATAGCGGACTGAAACTGAACATATTACACAAACACACCTTTCAAAAACCTCTTCAAAGATGTCTTTGAATCGTCCATCATATTTCTTAAGAATAGTGTTTTTTGTACTCAAATACAGTGGCCATTGTCGACTAAGGGCATACTGAAAACAGCTGTGCGCAAAGTCTGTAATTGCCTAGAAATTAAAACAAATATATTCCATTAATCAAGTTTACTGTACATAGGTGTACAATTTTCTCTGAGCCTTTATGAAATTCAGCTGACCTCATCTGTATTGTACATTCCCATAACAACACCACCAGAACCATCGAAATCAAAAACATCAATGTTCTTCACTGGGCCACCATCTTTTGGGGTGAATGAGAGTGAAAACTTTCCTTGGCCTTGCACAACCAAATCAGTGGCTTTATACTGCTCAACAAAAAATATTGAACTGTCAACATGTCTTCAGTTTGAAATAAGTCACAAATTAGTGTCATTGATACACATTCTTTGGAGTCATACCTGGTCGCCAAATGCATGGCGGCCGATAATGATTGGCATTGTCCAGCCAGGTACAAGCCTTGGTATTGTCTTACAGATAATCGGCTCTCGGAACACTGTTCCACCCAGAATATTTCTGATTGTTCCGTTTGGACTTTTCCACATTTTCTTCAGTTTGAATTCTAATATGATGTTTATTAGCAAACAAGTAAATGCCAATGCAAAAAAATAGATGAAATTAAATATATGACAAACGCTTTACCTTTGACTCTAGCCTCGTCTGGTGTGATTGTTGCACATTTAATACCAACATTATATTTCTTTATTGCCTCAGCAGCATCATGCGTCACTTGATCACTAGTTTCATCGCGGTAAGGTAAACCAAGATCATAGTATTTGCAATCTAGATCCAAGTATTTGAAAATGAATTTTTCTTTAATCTTTTCCCAAATAATTCTTGTCATCTCATCGCCATCAAGTTCTACCACTGGATTGTCAACTTTAATTTTGGATACTGAGCCATTGGATTCTGAAGGAACAGAGATGGGAATGTTATTAGTAAACAGAAATGCAAAGACCAGGTGTTTGTTTATGACAGAATTACACACAATAACATGCAAAACAGTTTTGATTCAAATTCAATAGAATTGTATATGGTGGCCCATCATTGCCAAAGCAAATTTCCCTCACAAATAACATGAATCATGTAGGCCTACAATTAGTAAAAAAGTGAAAAATATAAAGGAAAACATAAAGATTGACATAAAATGAAATAAAAGTTAATCAAAAACAAAAAGCAAACAATTTTAAAAATTGAAGTTGAAATTAAAAAAAAAGAAATGGAAAACTACTTAAAAGTAAAACTAATTGGAGAATACAAAGAGCGCCAATAAAAACCTTACTTGAGTTTGCGCTGATAACTTGGAAAAACAGGCAACAAATTAGTGCATTTTGTGAAAGCTAACAAACGAAGATAATTTTAACAAAATAGAAATTAATAATATTGTATTGTGTCAACATTTGTAAATAGCATATCGTGTACATTGAGTAGGCTATGATGATTGTTTTGAATATTTCATGAATTTTGCTGAATAATCTCGGGCGTTATTTTCACCAGCACAAATCAACTATGTAATCATGGCATCAGTTAACAGCATTTATATTCTGCGTCGTGTTTGATTTATTCGTTGAAATGATGTTTTTTCTCTGATCTAGAATTTGCGTGGCTGAGAAATTCATAAGGGCATCCGGTCCGCATTGTCACTTTAAAATTTCAGAGTAAGTTAGAGCAGCACTCTAAGCTATCTATGAGCGGGGAAATATTGACGAAAGGCTTTGATAATTTACTGTTCAAAATCTATTGATTGTTCCTATTTTTCAACGATGAGCATTTATTGAATTTTATGGCATGTGAAAAGTCGTTGTCTTTGTCCACAAATCTACCCTCAGAACCTTCAACTAGTGGGAAGATGTACAGTTGTTGTACAAATTGATGCAGTGATTCATTCGCATAGGCTCAGTTGAAAGTGATTTCAAAACTATTAACCCTGATTCTACCAAGATCAAAAATAGAATTTTTCAAGGTGAGTGACATTCTAAGCTTGTCAGGTTTCTGAATAAATGATGATGATGATGATGATGATGATGAATAGGCCTACAATCTCTGCGACACTGGACGAGATGTGATCAGGGAATTGTTAGGAATAATAGCATGTGGGGTGTAATTGCATTATCGTTAGTGGATAGCAGTGAACAGGGCTTTCAACTTGATCTGCTTGCAGGGTCACACCTGATCTAACAAAAAGCATAACAAGTCATTGCTCGAAACAATGTTATCTGGATAGTAAGTAAGTAGTGTATGAACTAGCTGATGGTTGTGTGGCACATGTGATGGACAATGCGATTTGCAATTAACTCACGGTGTCTTTCAAAGGCTCTGCTTATTGATGGTGTGATGTATTTCCAATGAACGAGATCAGACCTGGATAGTCTGTTTAACATGCACTGCGATCGCAAGATTGCTTGAGCCATGGCAGAAAATAGAATGTCGAGAGGAACAAAGAAAGAAAGACTGAATATTTAAAAAGTAAAAGAAACCATCGTAGACACAGGGCCCGCAACTGAATTAAATGTCTGACTGTCAACCAATCGAATGCGACATCGGGGAAGAAGCGCTGCGTTCAAATGACAAGGTAATGATGGCAAGAAAATGTCAGAAAGAAATTAATTAAACTTTGAGATTGAGCATAACGTAAAGGTGGAGACAATTACATGCAAAATGATGTTCTCTAGTTATCTATTAAGTTAAGAAAATGAATCATAAAAGCGTACCTGCTTTAATTGGAATTGTGTCCATTTTGTCAATATGCTGTTTACTTGTTGGTGGTATTGTTATCTACACTGTCGTGAAAAAGCGTTTATTACCAACTCACAGAAAGAAACCCTCTATCAAAATCAAGCCCAAAAGACCTGCATTGAAGCTAACTATACCACAGATGAAATCCGATGGACTCTCCTATACACAGTACCCCCCAATAATGAGGCCAATCCCGCAGAAGTTTGTAATTCCTTCGTTGACTCCTGTGAATCTACCCCTTACTCCATCGACCCCAGACACGCCCGGGTTTCTTTCCACTCCTTTTCCCAAAGCACCATTTGATTTCCAGGTAGCAAAGAATTTGAAATCAGGAGACAATCTTAGAAGCTACAAAATGATCGATTCTTCCCCTGGTTCATTGTGGCGGTCTGCAATTACAAGGGCCGGGGCTACTGGCATGCTCGCCCAAGAAACAGAATACAGAACTGACAACACAGAAGCTAACTGTCTGCAGGGGAAAATAAAGTTCTGTTTAAAATTTGAAGAAGAAAGCTGTGAGCTTTTTGTGAAGGTGATACCTCGTTTTGTCCTTTGTTATGATTAAGTTCAGGTTTTGAAAAATAATGAATTTCTCAGAGAGTAAAAGTTGCTGTAGCATGTGATGAATTAGATAGACATCATGCAAGAAATAACCTTTTTTCAAACTTGAAACGCCCATGATGCAATGCAGCATCCCATTGGAAGCTTATTTCTCCTCCAAGGCCATAAAAACAGATTAACGGTTCCTCATCAGCAGCCGTATCTGAAATATAAACCTCCCACCTGCGCCTGACTTGCTTTTTGAAACTTTCCTGATCACTATCTGTTATTCATTTTACTTGGTCTTATTCCAAGTGTTGATTTTTTTTTTAATTTGATATTATTTTTCATGCAATCATTGGAAATATTAAACATGATGATTTAATTTTATAACAGTGGAAAATTTCATATACCTTCATTGGTATTTCTGTAATGCCACACTCTGAAAAATAAATAACTCCGGCCGTCTCATTTGCTTTTAGGAATGTTTATGTTGTGTAGCCATTAATTTATATTATTTTGCTCAAGCGAAGTGATAGCCTGCGTGAAGAAAGACTTTTACTCTTTCGTGCAATCCGTCGCGCATTGGCCAGCAAAATCGTGTTCTAATTGTTCTTTCCGCTACCAGAATTTTGGTAGTGCGCTGCGATGGGCTAATAGAATGTGAGAGCAAAGCAGCACAGCTAGTCTCAAATCGTCAAAACAATGTGAATTGGATTGATTACCGGAAACCACACTTGGCAAATTTTAATTTAGCATGAATTCAGTACAACCGCTTGGAACACGATTTTGCTGGCCAATGCGCAGACCCAGGGCTGTGGAAGGTTTCTTAATGTCTGGGTGTCCGTAGGTATAGCTGATGTGACCTTAGGCGGCTGAAGGCATTATCGGTGAATTCTTTAAAACAGTGCTAACAAAATTAAGTCGATTTGAGGGTCTCAAAAATGAAAATTTATATTTCACTTTGAATTCAGTTAATTACTACTCTAGATGTAGTATATAAATGAAGGGTATTATATAGCTATAGCCTTGTTCATGATAACTTTTTATCAAGAATCGATAAAATTCCAACACAATTATACTGCAGACAAAAATTGAGCGAAAAATAGTTTATACTCCTTTGATCATCACCTATAAACGATAAATCACACCCACCAAGGGTATTATTCAACCTTGATGCCGTGGTGGAGTTCATATATAGCCTCTGGTCTTCAATCAGCGTAATGGTAGAAGTTTGCTCCATTTCACATGATCTACATAAGTGAGGGTACTATCACTATAGCTAACAGAGGGATTTGAAATTTGTTCATTTTGAACAGAGAAATGTGGGCATGATTCATTTAGATAATTTATTTCTCACATCGTAGCTACAAGGAAAGAGTTGAGTGTTGTGATGGTTTGGTTCTATTTCTAACTTTTCAGCATCTTATTACTGTACATCTGTTTCAATAAATCAAAATCAGTCAGCTGCTCGACAACTTGAGTTTGCTATTGCTCAGATAAAAGTGTCTAAAAAATTAAATAGTTTTGAACAAATTTTGTGGGTGTCTATCTATTGTTAGGCAGCCACATGTTCAAAAGTAGGGGTGTTCGGACACCCGCAGCCCTTGGCGCAGATGGACTACAAGAAGATTACAAGTCTGTCTGCACGCAGGCTAGGGAAGTGAAAACTAGCACTGACCAGGGTCTTTTTCTACTCTGGATAGTGGCTGAAGTGCAGCTAGATAGGAAATGATTATTTCATATAAACTTGCAGATGGTTATAATTTGAGAGCTAAAAATGCTGTTTGACATGTAGTTGAGCTTTTCAGAGGTTTTGGTTTTTTACTTTTTTTGTCAGGTAATTGAGTTTGAAGACCTTCCTCTGGAGAAGGCGACGGGAAGGTCTTTTCCATACATCAAAGTATATTTATACCCTGGCAATCATTCTTCAAAGAAAGAAATTTTTGATGTTCACATTCTGCATTTTCCAAACGAGACAACATGCTATTTCTCAGGTTACACACTACAGGAATTCCAGCACTGTTCATTGAAGTTCATTGTGTTAGACTATGATAAATTCTCAAGGACAGACTTCTTAGCTGAATTCTATGCATTTATACGTGATTTGAATACAAATGGAATGACAGTCAGCAGGTGCTTAGAAGCGAAGGACATACACTTTGTAAGTTATTAATCATCCAAAGTTGTTTTTCAGTGCAGAATTGACATGTATGTGATTCGATCATTTCTCTCTTGAAATTTGTTTTCAGTCCCAGTCCCTCGGATCACTTCTTTTGTCACTGTGTTATCATCCTTCGTCGTCAGAAGTATCTGTCATCATCATGAAGGCTAATGACCTTCCATCTGAAGACAAGGATGGAAAGTATATAACTCAAGGTAGATGCAAGGATTCCGTGTTCAGACTATTTTGTAACATTATCATGTTTCCATCTTAACATTCAATTGATGTTACCAATGTCCACATTTTTAGATTTCTTTGTGAAGATAACGCTATTCAAAGGTGGACTGATTGCTGATAAACGACGTTCAAAGGTAGCTAAAAAGACCGCAGCTCCTGTCTTTAACGAGAGACTCATCTTTCCCGTTGACGAGTACGGACTTTGTGACGTGTGTCTAGTTTTTGACGTCATGTCTTATGAATCACGGCGCAAGCATATTCAAATTGGGAATGTTGCTATTGGCAACAACGTGCCTGTGAGATCAATAATGCCGCATGAGCTGCAACACTTCAATGAGATGTTGAGTCACCCGCAGAAACAAACAGCAGAATGGCATGTGATTGTTGATGACAGATGAGATGAAACAAAGGCATTCATAGATTTTAAATTTCATTTACTGCTGGTTGGAATAAATTGAATTTAATCAAGATTTGTAGAAATAGATGAAGTTGTATTAGTGAAGTCGATAACATGAGATCGATTCATAATGAAGACAAAGAAAGAGTCGTAGTGATGACTATTTAGC
>JANVCG010105764.1:0-14474 GCA_025505365.1 Haliclystus inabai
AACATAGAAAGGAGGTTTTGAAAAACGTATACGTTTTTCAAAACAGAGCATGCCGGTCCGTCACGCCCCTTTAAGCTAAATTCTCAATCACTACATGTTGGTATGAACCGGTAATAAAAAAGTAACTTTTCTGCGTTACTTGTTTCAGCTTAATTTGATCAAGAATAGCTAAGTTAGAGTAAGAATTTTGGTTTGAAACAGAGCTAGAACCCACCTGCGTCCTTCAAGGGAGAGCTAATTTTGCAAAACTTTTCTAGGGGAGCATGCTCCCGACCCCTTTAGAAGAAAAGGGGCTACGTTCCTTTTGCTGCGGAAGCTCAGTACACCTAAATCATTCACTCTAACTATACCACTGGTTGAAACGAAATAAATGGTTCTAAATAAATAAATAAATAAATAAATAAAAGTGATCATAACAATTTTGGCCATTTCAACTAGATGAGAGTTATCAGATGACAAAAAGTTATTCTTCCAACCATATTTTTCTATTCTTTTCAGAGCTGATGCTGCGTCAGGTGTGAAGAGACAATTTTTCATGTATCTTGATCATGGAAAGCTACAGGTGAGATTCCCCAGTGTAAATTACCATGAATTATGCATACCGGGTGAAGTTGTAAACTATCTGCACAGCGTCTTTCCAGGCACCAAAACCATCTACTAGGTATACGAAAAACTGTTGCTCATCTAGCATACAGTTATATAATTATACATATCTAGCTGTACATAAATATCTAGTCTCTTTGTGCATAACTGAATCTAAATTCAAATCTGTGGTTAAAGCTTTCTTGGCTTGATGACTGATTCAAGAGTAAGAAGAGAGAATTGACTTGATTTACGGTCAATGTGGCATCTCCTTATGACATGCATCAAACTGTCTTTAAATATGGAAAATGACAGTAATCTTTTAAGTAGGCTCCTTTTCCGATACATGAGAATTTCATGACTTAAACCCAAACAGCATGGAAGTTTTCAAAGATACCTGACTTGTTTCTCACTTTTCAAATAAGGAATCAAAAATCCTTACACAAACCCTTTCAAACAAGGAATTAAATACTTCCACATTTTGATAAATGGTCAATGCGTTTGCAATTCAGACCCCGAAATTTCACAGTAGTATCAGAACACCCCAGTTTAACTTGCATTAGGAGCCTCCCACCCGTTTGGGGTCAATGTTTCCTTACCTTAGCGATTGAATGTCACATATTGTATAATATTCTACGCTTACCCTACTGTTAACTCTTGTTTCAAATATTTACACCCACGTCAAATATTTTTCTTCGACAACAACGATTACGTCATCAAAGTACTTTTATACAATTGAACAATGAGATTGGGCACTAATGCATTGTTATTGCCGATTAATTGTCTGATCAGCATGTCCCTGTTATTGTTTTCGCTTTGTTCTTAGGCATCAGCTGAAGACCACTGTCGCTTTAAAATCCAATACAGTGACCATACCATACACTATTGGAGCGTAGCAGAAGGAGAGAAGGTTTCTAGACAAGTGAGTTATCAATCAGATAATGTACTAGATGGTAGAGCAACGAGTTTATTGATTTATCTAAAAAAATGTTGAATGATATTCTACGGCTGTATATTTGTGATTCATGGGTTGTCTATTTCTGCATAGTGAAAAGTATCTCACATATGAATTAAAGCAGATGTAACATCGAACCACGTTTTCGAAGTTCAAACTTTTGATGTATATTAGCTTATCGTGTGTACTCTTTTTTAGTTAAGAGAATACAATACATGTTTATAATTTATTCGTATTCGCTGCGCAGAAAGTCATTGGTAGAGATAAGCAGGACACTCTGAGCGCATGTGCGTTGAATCAAAACTTTTGTCCTCCCCCCACAATGCTACTGAACGTCATTGTGATATGATGTAAGCTTGTAATAATTGGTTGCGACAGTTTTGCAGGGAAACATTTTAAAGGAATGCAAATATCTAGTTCAGCAGGAAGGGTGCATGAAAGTGGAGGACCTGTCCCCATTATCCATCAGTCATATTATTTATTTGACAAAATACCACACATCATAACAAGGCCGAATCCTTAAGGGAGGGTGGTAACTGCCAAATGTCGATCTGTGATAGACTTCAGATATTAATGGGTCGATTTTCAAATCTCAAACATACATGTATTGTTTTTGGATATTTACTACGATGTAAGTCTTGATTTGTCTTTTTCAGTCATTCAATTGCTACTTACAATAGTTTTGAGACATCATTCCTGGTGCGAAGAAAATAGTTAAAATAATTTTAGGATTATTGGAGTAATTTGTAGGGTTACGTAGTCTCTTAGGTATACCACAACAATTTGTTTGTTTTTTATTTATAGAAGTGGATCAACGCGTTTCGTGATCATTGCGCATACAGCACTCACTTCACTGAACAGCCCCACATCATTCTTCTTGATGAACTCGATGAGAATTTCCTGCCTCTTGGTAGTATGCAAGATGCATTAAAGGTACTGAAACTGCTTAATATTTCCATTGCGGATGCAATTTTATGTTAAAATGAACAGCACCGAGCTATAGCCACGTATTGAAAGAGATATTGAATAATCTACTCAGGTCACGAAGTGGATCATCTTGTCTCAAATTCAAGTATTCCTAATTTAATGTTTTCAACCAGAACTAAATCAATTCACATTGAAAACACAAGCAATAAGCAACACTAGCCTTATATCCATATATCGAAGCTACATACATACAATTCTTGATCGATTTACTCTAATAAATGACAGATTTCACACTGCAATTTCATGCAGAGTCTCCCTACCTTTTAATTCTGGAGCAGTAGTAAGATAGATTTGTTTATGTGTATGCTACAGAATTCCAAAGCCCACCAACAGCTATTGGATCAGCAAGTCGCTTCTCTATCATCGTATTTCAATGGCCTCCAAGAACAACAGATTCGCCAAGGTATATACTTCCTAATTTAATTCATATTTCAAACGTACCCTTCTTCGATGGAAGCAATCTCCCGCACTGTTGAGACATAGGGTGTTTTGGTGATATTTAAATTATTAACGGTGCTGAGAGGATATTAACCTTTTTTTCGATTTTTGTCGTGAAAATTTCAAGATGTAGATTCACGGCTTTAGATGTATATTCATAATAGTGATTCATTCAATGTTCTCTTGATTGATTGTAAACCTGTTCGTTACATTATTCCTCGCCAAAATCGATAGTACTTATAAGCTGTGTCGTTATATCACAAACTTCAATTCAAATCAAACGATCAAAACCATTTGGAAATGTATAATTCCAAGAAGGGTTTGTATAATTCTCTGGTGAAAACAAAACCTACTATTTTATTTTTCTGACAGGAACTGCTTCTGCTCTTAAAATGAAACTAGCTGATGTTGTGTCTACGTCACTTGAAGTCAGCGGTGCCTTAAATCATTGTCTCTCGATTATGTCTCAACAAGAAGAGGTTTGTCATTTATATAGTCAAAGCGAGTGACATCACTTTTTATAATTCAGCTCGAGTCTTATCATTTTTCGCTAGCCATACAATTATCAGTTAAACTAAACCCACTACCATGGACAACAAGGTCTTGAAATCCATTGTCTGCTGAGAAATGAATTGTCTTCGTTGCCAGTACAGTTTTCCTGAAATGTAGACAGAAAGCGTGGTAGACCTGCGGACAACTGGAAGCCAAAGTCAATGGTCTTTTTTATCATAAGTCGACTGCGGTAATGTCGCTTTAGGTCAGATTTCTGTGCCTTTATGACAATAAAAAGACCTCAACTGGGCTAGCAATAAAACTCAAAATTCTGAAATTGGTTCTTTTGCTACACAGATAAGTAACTATTGATGCTCAAAACTAGAAAGCCCTTTAATGCCATACTGCAATATTGCCATAGTATTTTCTTAGAGGACTCGTTGCCGATTGGTTTGAATTTAGTGAATACTTGAATTTAGTAAATACTTTTCATCTTATTTAAAGGTCCGACGCCTTCAGCTGCAAGCAGAAACTGAAAAGCGACGTGTTTTAGAAGATTGTTTACATGTTGTAGCTGAGGAATGTCAAAGATTAGAAGCTGAAGTTACGAAATTAAGAGGACACACGGTAAAAATATTTAATCTAGTAACTCTTTAATCAGCTGTTTGAGATTTGATAGCACTAAAACAAAGACTGTAAAATTTAGATGCTACAGACTTACAGGAATCCCGAAGTCTTTATCCGATTGCAAATATGCCATACTCGTGTCACCTAAACCCTTACCCCACCCCACCCCTTGAGGTATTTTCCCTGTCCAGCGTAATTGTCATGACATCGGCAATGTTTGTAATATTTATTTTAACTGTTCAATAAATTCAGGATGGTGACGCAGAAAGCTCTGACGAAGAAGGTCGATATATTGATGCTGTGGCATTTCTAGAAAGTCACGATAACGAATCATTCCAAGAAAGTTGTTACGGCAACACTAGCAATCACGATGCAGTTGATAACAAAGCAATCACTAACGAACGGATTCGATCTTTGTCGTCAAGCAACGGACAGCTGGCAGGAGAGATTGTGCCGATTTCATATTGGAAAAATGGCGATGATGAGAAAAAACCGTATAGGTATGGTGTTCGTCAAGCATATAATGGAGGGATAATTTATACAAGCAATTACTGCCGGCCGTAGCAAGTGTTTGTAACAAGCACAAAAGCAGTAATTCTGTATAATGTGTTCAATAGAGAAGTGGATATAAAGTTACTCAGCTTTTGTATAATGCTCCTTTTTGATATTTTAATCTATATTACCTCCGAATTTCTTCACGATAATTATATTGGATATTGTTTATTATTGCAGAACAAAGCTACCCTCAACAATGTTCTCTCGTGGTGAATTTAGTATTTTTAGTGTTCTTAGAAATGCTATTGGCATGGTGAGTCATTCTATTGATTTTTTTTAATAAATCTGTAATAATAGATAGATGATCCTACCAAGCGTAGATATAGTGCCATAAGGTCTTGGGGTAGAGTCTCAATAATTCCCTGTAGCTAACCGTTTCGTTTTCTTTCTTTCAGGATCTTTCAAGGATTTCAATGCCAGGTAATACAATTCTACTAAACTTAATCATTTAATATGAATACTGCGTTACAGAGCGTTCCAATTTAAACTGCTTTAAGAATAGTGGTAAATTGCATGGGTCCTTTTTTTGTGCACTTTGAAGCTGAAGACAATTTCTATCCATTAAGAAAGACATCTTATGAGCACAAGACGATAATTTTGTATTTTTATTCTGACGGGTATTTTGTATTACAAGTGCAGCACTGTCATATTCCATTCTATGCAGTCTTTGTTAATTTCGATTTCTTCTTCCTTTCAGTCATTTTCAATGAACCATTGTCACTGCTTCAGCGTGTTGTTGAATA
This sequence comes from Haliclystus inabai, assembly GCA_025505365.1. Lineage (NCBI taxonomy): Eukaryota > Metazoa > Cnidaria > Staurozoa > Stauromedusae > Haliclystidae > Haliclystus > Haliclystus inabai. Next base: position 5,380 of record JANVCG010105764.1, read on the forward strand.
TCTTGATTGTATTGAATTATTGCAAAAAGCAGCTGAAATGGAAGATCCCTTAGAAAGAATGTTGGTGGGTATACGATACTATCATGAAAGTACTAGATAGTCATTCACGCTTGAGGTGGAATTCATCACTCTGTTATGCAATTAGTTCGGTCTCAATGGCTAACAGAGAGTCACACTTCTTCAAGGACAGGCCACACAGATCGAGACCTGATTTACGTTCTTGTGATCTCGATAGTTCATGTCCTTTCAATAAAATATACCGTTTTTAATTTACCAAGCACTTTGTTGCCCTTGAACTATACATTGTCCCTCATCATTGGCATCATGCAATTAACTCACCAATATTCACTGTTAACTGATCTCTAAAATTTGCCTCTTGTTTCTATCAGTCTGCTATGGATAGGTAAAACTAAAAATGTGGGATAGTAACTGAGCCCTAATGCCAAACTCAATGTTAAGATGTCTTGGTAAAACATTTTACACACGTGATTTCGCTTTCGTAATATCGCAGTCATTGTTAGCTTGTTATTTATAATTGACAATTTTTTTTGTTTTGTTTTGAATTTAGCACGTTGCCTGCTTTGCCATCGGATCACAAGCATCAAACAGAGATCGATTGGGGAAACCTTTCAATCCGTTGCTAGGAGAAACATTTGAACTTATTAGGTGATCATAAACACTCTCACCTCAATTTGAAATCTTTGCAGTGTATGCTAGCATTTTTGACGTTATATTTTGAATTTGCAAATATCTGTCAAGGTTGCTTCAATTAACTCAATACTCTTTGGGTATCATTTAATCATTCCATTTTGTGTTTCATCCACAGGGAGGATCGTGATATTCGTCTTGTCGCTGAACAAGTCAGTCATCATCCACCTGTCAGTGCAACGTATTGCCAGTCGAGTAATTTTCAAATGCACCTTTCAATTGAGCCTCTGTTGCGCTTTTGGGGAAGAGACATCGAGGTTAAAATCAAAGGTCAGACAACGATAGAGATGACAAAGTAAGTGACGTCACTATTGTTGATGTTTCTATTCTAACTGCAGTCTACACCAAAGTAATAACTATTCTCTTCTTTGAATTGGTAAAACTTGAACACTTTTGCCAATCTTGTTCCTCATTGTCATCTATATATATATAAGTATTGTGTTCTATCGAATTTATTACAAATCAAAAAATTTGCAATATTACCAAAAAGCTTTTATAGCTGTTGCTTTAGTGTTACATTATCAGATTGTATGATTGCCATTTACAGGGTTAATGATGCCTTCACTCTTTCGACCGTCGCCACAAAAGTGCATAATGTTATTGTTGGAAAAATGTGGATTGAACTGGTAAGAAGCTCTTTAAGCTACGGAGTAACATTGTTAAATTTTCATTAGATACGATTAGACTCGCTCTCGTTGTAAATCACCCGATCATACTCGGATTGATTAAACAATGAATACTTTCTGCAATCTTCTTAATAAATTGGAGAATAGGTGCAGGATCTGAGAAGATTTTGGGGTTGTGTCACGATGAACAGTCAAACACTCATTGATGTCTATATGTTTGTTTTTGTTTGTTTGTTTGTTTGTTTGTTTGTTTGTTTGTTTTAGGTTGGTGAAATGACGATAACAAGCCACAATAGCGATTGTAAATGTGTTTTAAACTTTAAACCGAGTGGATGGTTTGGCACGGCACCAAATCAAGTCGATGGATATGTCTATTTAAAGTACGAATCATATTGTTGACCACATTTCCCATGATCACTCAAGCTGAGTTGCGTTAAAAGACACGGAATATTATAGTAGACCAGCTAGTTTCGCCAGCAGGCATTGGATTAGTTCCGTTTATATTTCTTAGCGTGTGATATGTATTCTGATGATAGCTCCAAAGTTATTCCCACATCTTAACATGCTAAGCATATGCAACTGTGTCTAACTCATCAGTTAGCCTTAACAATTGCAATCTCGCAGACTTAAGGTATTCAAATCTGCATTTTACTATTTTTAGTTTCAAATGTATTCAGGCTGTGTACTGACACGCGTGTTACTGCATTGTGGATACCAATGAGATCTTGCCCTAGGTTTTGGTGGACTTAGTTAGTATGTTTATCCTGCTCCAAAAATGGATACCTGAAATCCGCCATGTTGACTACTGTACAGTATAATGCTATAGATGTCAATGCTTGTAAGTCACATGACCATTGTAATGCGCGTACCATTCTACTGATGTCCTCCATTATGCACTGTATCAAATTAGGTATTTCTTTCACTTAAGAAAGTGATCTGATCTGTTTTGTTTATACAGAAACAAGAAAATGCTTCGTATCAAAGGCGATTGGATATCTAATGCAGTCTGTTGCCCTATTGACAAAGAGCATAACCTTCCTCCAGTCGTTGAGGTTAAAAGTACAGAAGATGGCGAAGTTGTTCAAGTGCCCAACGGAGCACGGCTCATTTGGCACGCTGTACCGAAACCGCCATACGCCGAAGAGGTACACAATTGATATACAATGAATATACTTCTATTCACAATTCTTGATCTTTCATAACTGATATTGATATTGGACACAATCCACACCAAATATCGTGCATGTATAGCAATGAGTTTTATGAGGAGGGAATCCGTTTCATGTGCAACTTCATGTTGAAATGTCAACAGCCTTTAAAGTATTCCTAACATGATACTCTTACGCCGGATATCAAGTTGGAAACAGGCAGGGTGACATTTCAAAATTGGTTGAGAAAATCTTGATGTCTGTAAAAATATATAAAATTAGTTGAAATGTTTACCCTCTTGACCGTTATTTCAATTCAGATGTACAAGATGACAGAATTTGCAATGGGACTGAATGAATTACGACCAGAACACGAAGGCACGGTAAGAATCTAGTCAATTATTAGTTTAAAAGTTCAATCATTTCAGGATTCCACGCGGCGTTGTGAATATTTAGACGTATTTAGGATGTTTATGGAAAAGCAACTCCACAGGATTTAAAATTTGCTCTGAGAAATGATTGTATTGGCTGATCACTACCGTAGCGCACTATGCACTGTGTCATGCAGGCTGTATATATTTTTGATGAAATTTTCAAACGCACATTGATGCACTGCAGTCTTGCAGCACCTCCTTCAGAGACATGAAGTGATGGCAACATTAAATGCTCGCACAGGCAATTCAGTCTGCATTAAACTTGCTGAATTCAAGCCCTAATCTTTGGACTCAATCGTCAATCTTTCAATATCTGCATATCATTTTATTTTGCAGCCAAGAGTAAAGACCGCTCATGCAGGTCGCTCCTCTGTTGTCTGATACTTTTCTGGGAATTTGTTGACATCACTCTAGAAATCTGCCATATTACTCCTCAGTCCTATAAAGCATAAATTCGAGATTTCTGACAAAATCCTAAGAATTAAAAAAAATCCCAGAAGAGCACCTTTGAATTATTAGTGATTGCTATTCTCTGTCGTTGAAGTGGCGTGTAGATCGCGTATGTAATTTATATATCTCTTTTTTTCCAGATTGCACCAACTGACGCTCGACTACGACCAGATATCCGTGCTATGGAAGATGGTGACATTGGTGCGTAGTGTATCATTCAGCTTGCCGATGCTTTGCTTTTATTTGTCTTCCTCCGGTGTCTTTGCTTTCAAGTTTGAAATTTACCCCTTCCATCCCCTTCTGTTGAACATGTCAAGACACTATATTACTTAAATTTAGAATACGAAAAACAGTGCATTGCATGTGGCCCGATTCTATAATACCCCCACCTCCCGTGAGCAATAACAACCTTTCAACTGCGGTGTAGTGAGTTCCTTTGTTTTATATCCATTTTTGCAGATTGTCTGTTAGAGGCTATATGTTATAGTTATATAAACGCAGACGGTTTGATCAAAAGTCGCTTTCAGCTGACAATTGAATTGAGTAGTTCTGCAGTTCTATAGAGTGTGAGAGCAGATGCGAAACTTTCGATTCACACCATGTAGATGTGTGTGTGATAATAGCCATAGATTACATGGCCTGTGTTTCGCAGTTGCTTTGTAGGTTTACTGTACCATTAAAAGACATCCCGGGGGGTTCTCTGGCCAATTTTAGACGGAGAGGTGCCATTTTACGTTATGCACACTACCCCAATAATTTCATTAAAACAGAAAAAATATACACTAATATTTCAATATCTTGGAATTTAATGAATAGAAATCACTGTAAAAGACAGTTAAAATAAGTTTTACATTTAAATTTCAAAATTAGTAAAATTGATACCCTAAAATTTCATGAAAATCTTGAAAAAGGTACTCCTAAAAAATGGCACGTCCCCGTATAGCCGACATATGGGAGTACCCTCCCCCCCCCGGGATAGACATTCAAGTCTGATGGGTGAAATTTTAATTTCTTCCTAATTTGACAGAGAAAGCAGCCAATGAGAAGTTCCGCCTTGAAGAAAAGCAACGTGCTGCACGGCGAATTAGAAATCAAAATAATGGTACTTGGGAAACTAAGTAAGTTTGATACAAACACTGTTTTTCTCCTAGCGCAATACTTGCAGTTAATCAAAGCTATTGCGTCCACTATAGTAGCGTGAAACATTAGCATGAAACGCAGAACATACACACACACACATATCTTAGCTAGCCCTTGACGGTTGGCCATTTACGACCAGAATAAAATAATTAGATGTATCCATTCGCTTGACAGAAGCCAATGCTTTGTTGCACTATATACTTATGAAATGCTATTATTCTACTGTGCTTGTACGAGCTTTTACTTGTGCCTTTATTTCTATTTCCAAAGCATTTCTCAGGAAAAATAACCTTTGATGTACTTGTTTTTCACTGAAGTGACAAAAACTGCAATTCTGCATACCGCACAAAATTGACCTTTATCAAGACAGTTTACATCTTTTACAAAGTACGTTTTACATATAATTTTATTTTAATACCAACTGATTATTTCAATTATTGTTCATTTCAGATGGTTTGAACTCGAGCCCAATCCCTACACAGGTGAAAAAGATTGGATGTACAAAAACGAGTATTTCAAACGTGATTGGTCGAGATGTCCTGACATATACTAAATTTCCTTTCAGAATTTCAAATCTTTTGTAATACAATTAGTTAACTATACACTTAATCCTACTTTTAAATTTAATCTTAAATGATAATAAATCAGGTTACTTCAATAGATATATATTTGAATCATGTATGTAAACAATTCATTATTTGTATATGGTAAGTGTTTTATTGTCGAAGGGTTTCGCTTTGAAAGTAAACATTATTATGAAATATCGACTTTGACTTTTCAAAAACAAACGCTGTATATCAGAGCCAATCAAATTCTATTGCATGTAAATTAATTTTTAACAAGTTTCAATATTTAAAATACAATATTTCTCATGACACTGAAGACTTCGTTTTTAAAAGATTTACGGCTCATGATTATTCTGACGTACTCTCTTTGTGATCCCTTACAGACACAAACATGTCAGCTGTGCCATGTGGTATGTAATAGATATGTAGATGAAAACACGAATCAATGACAAATTTTTCAAGTCTCTTCGCAGAGTTTTAGATTGAAACAAATCCTGACTACTTCCTATAACACATTGAGTTATCTCTCTTACATGGGTAATTGTCTATCTACTCTTGTATGCAAACTAGCATTTCTTGATTTGTTCGTACAATGTCAACTGTGGACTCGAAACACATACATGTCCCTCCGTAGCCACGCATACGAGCTATTTTCCCCCTGTTTCACACACATGGTGTTGCCGTGTAGTGGTGTGGTGGTTAGGGTTTTGGATCGAGATTGATGGGCGTCAGGAAGGGCATCCGGCCATAAGCACACAATGCAACCGTGTTGTTTTTAGACTGCAGTGAAAAAGAGCTTAATTCGTAACCTGTTCGTGGCAAAATGTGCAATCAAAAAATCTCGTGCAACATTTGACTCGACCTCGGTCCAGTGGATGGTGTTCCATGATGCTTGAAATAAATTGGTAATATTACTCCGTAGGGTAGGATGGGGCGTAGGGGGTACTCCTCATACAATTTATAACGAATCGTTAACAAAGGAGACATTTTAACCTCTTTTCCCATACCTAAATGAGTTTATCAATCTCTTTATGATCCAGCCATCTATCGTAATTTGGAAAGAGTTCGAGGATGGGTCTCACATTTTGCGTAGTGATATCATATTTCATCAATTGAGGGTAAATTTAAAGTGATTCGTTCTATTCTGCTATAATTAGGAAACAAACCGTCACACAGAAACTTTGCTGAAAATTTTATTTATGGATGAGATAATTTGCACAGTTTCTTGTTACGTTTAACTGTAGGTGGACGGAACGAAAAAGAAATTCACCTCACATGATCTCAATTTTCGCAATTATTTAAAGCGAAGTCGAAAAAGGCATTTTGATGTTTATGTGTAATTGGGACGTGAATACCATTGACTTGATTACTCTTGATGAACATGTAAACCAATTTTGAAAAGTAGATTATTCAAGAATCAATGATTATATCTAGTCAGATCAATAATCTTTGAGCAGAAGTAAAACAATCAACCAAATAAGTTTATGTGAAAGTATTTTTATACCAAAGTTATATAAAACTTAATTTAAGGTTTAACAAATATATATATATACATGCATACAATTCAAATTCAAATTTAACAACAGCATAATAGCTGCCGCCATTTCGATTTTTTCTTCCTTTGAACACGATCTTCGCTATTACCATTATTATCAATATCAATGTCAGAAGCCTTGTAGCTGTGCTTTGTTTCGAAGGCTTTCTTTACAAAATGTTTAAATTTATCAGTTCGTGTTTCAATCTTTACAATTTCATTCATTGGCAATTCTGCTGCATAGCTGTTTTCATCTTCTAAAATTCAAATGCAATTCAAATATCTTAATACATGGATAAGAAACGGAATGACGTTTAGAGGAAATCTGGGCTGGGAATTCGTCAACCTTCAACCATGACCAAGTTAATACTCACAAAAGATAAAAAATTGTTACGCCTAAAGGATTGCTGTTGACAAAATTTATTCTTCAAACATAAGCAAGTGGTCAAATCAATAAAGACTTAACCTCGAGTGCCGCATTTTGTACAAGCAAAATACGATAGTGTCATTTTCAATCTGTACGTCTCTGCAGAATTGTTTTCATGCTAATCACATGTGTTTTTTTTGTGATGTGATGTACCTTCAATTGCCATCTTATCTTCTTCACCATTTTGACCATCAGTCTCATGACTTCCACTTTCATCATTCGCATCATTGAGAACTGAAATTGACAATTTGTAACAATCCATATTGTTGATTTATTACATGATCATTATTAACCCAATAATTAATAATCCTAATAAAATTAATTGATAGAAGTATATATTACATTTATTGTGGGTTTTGTTGGTAACATCTATTTCAGTTCTTTTAAGGAGGATATCATCTGATACAGCTGTAAGTAAAACAACACATATCAATTAATTATCCCATGTTCGAAACACCACCCAAAATTAGAATGTGTAGAAATTATCTCTCTCAGTTGCTATACCTATAGTGGAATCCTCTATGATTCACATGTACACCTTATTTAAACGTGATTATGTAAGTCAGTGTAAATCATGGCAATATTTGATTATATATGATTGACTGTTTGATATTTATTTGAAACAAACTATCTACATTCTGTTCATCAAATGGTCTCTTATTCAAGTGGTCATTCACAGAAAATGTGCAAAGAGTTGTTCTGTTTTGTTTTGTTCTGGTTGCTGAATTTCACGGTAAGTAATAAAACATAATGCAAAAGATCGTAAATTGCAAATGGAAAGCATTTCGAAAAATTCTAGAAGCTCTTTCAAACACTCTTGCCTTGGCCTCTCAATCACTGTCAGCCATGGTAATTGAACGATAAAAGAGCGTGGCGTTACAGTTGCATGTGTCTAATTGTAAGTGCTGAATTGCGAATGTACCTGTTTTATTGACATCATTGGAATTTCTAGGTGGATACTTGAGTCGGTCTAGGAATTTGTGCAAAGTTTTATCTAGAGAGGTAAAAACAAAGTTTATAAGATATTGCTATCACTTCGATTTGTGTATTTTACTAATGCATCAATCACTCATCAACCCCAAGTAAAAACACATGGGAATGGATTTAAATCCGTAGTTCTACATAGCACAGCTTATCCAATTCAAAGTTAGAGAGGCCGGAGCCAATTACCAGAAATACGGTGCACCTGTAATAAACAGATGATAAACCATTTTCAGATATACTTAAAAGAGATTCAAAACACCATCAATTACCTTCATCTCCTTCTTTGCAGCAAAGAAGATCAATCCTTCCTGTTTTCGGATGCAAAATGAGATCCGCGCAGGTTTTGAGTTTTGTCTCGAACGGAACACATCCACCAACTGAATAAGAATAGTAAGTATGTCCAAGTTGATCTACAATAATCAAATATTAGATTATCAGATTAATACAGCAATTGAAAACGATAAATATTTTGTCATAAGGTTTTATCTAGACCACGTGACTATGTTTACCGTTCCGTGAGACTTTCGTCAGTCTGAGCGATCCACTGATACATAGGCCAAACAATGATGATCTCTCGTTAAACTCTGAGACAGCTTGATTAAAAAAATAAAATGGTATTATTACCATGATAAATGATGATTTGTTTTAATAAATGGTATAGTAAAGTACATCTTTTAATATCTCAATACCCCGGGGATGTGGTACATCGTTTCTCTTCATCGAGGAAAATTTTAATCACACCTTGTGAGACTTAAATTTTCAAAAATGTTGGAATCTCTCGCACCTTTGATCTTGAGAGGGACAGTGAGGGTATAACAACTAAGTTGCAGATACTTCACGTTAGCAAATCCATGCAATTTGCAGCAGGAGGTGATTTTCAATTCTGTTTCAGATTTTTTTACCTCAAATTAAATTGTAAACACATTGAACCAGTGATACCCATAACAATGACATGCCCTGGTATTAGTAAGGAATAAAATGTAGGGAAGTAGGTCCCCCTGCTTGGTTTGAAGGATAACCATCCCTCGGTTTACTTTGATTGGATGAGAGATGATGTGATTCGGCTTTTAATTGAAAC
>JANVCG010105986.1:0-14448 GCA_025505365.1 Haliclystus inabai
GCTAGCATGCGAGGAGTGAAACGCCCTTACTGTATCACAAGACTTACCGTGCTTCATGTAGCTGAGGCTAGCCAGGTATCCAAGATTTCTATATAATGTAATCACGTGCACCTTCAGCAGGGCTCAAGGCATACAGTACAAACACCAGGTCGAGACATCATAACAGGACTCAACAATACTTCGTATAATACGTCAACACAGGCAAGAGTTTAACTTTGCCTAAATATTATGTAGCCACATTTAAAGAGAGAATTACCTTTTGCAACACTTACCGCATAAAGATAATAGTCAAATAGCTGCGACATGCATATGACAACATCGAATGAAATCGGTTTTAAAACAGTCATCATGTGTATGTATTTACCTGAGTTATAAATTTAGAAAAGCTATAAGTTGATGTATTTTAGCCTTACATTTCAATACTAGTCAGGGAGATTGGTACTTTCGGGACAGAAGTTCATAACTTGATACATATATTGTGGTCTCAACGAGGATGATCTTTGAAATTACTCAAAATGTCCCATTAGAGTGACCGAAGAGATGATTCTACTGTTTTCAAATTCCCCAAAGCAGTGATGATACTTTCAATGGAAGTAAGAAGGTAAACACTTACCGAAAGATCTCAAGACGTTGAGAGTAGTGTTTGTAACAATCGGTGTTTTACTGGACAGCCGAGGTGTACGTTTTGAACCTTCTGCTGCAGACCTTAAAGGAATTTTAAAGAATGCACTGAAACAACGATTTATGAATTCTAATCAGAGGGCCGTAGAGGAAGGGGTCCCCAGGACGAATCACGGAGTGCAAAATGAAAATATCACGAATAACAGCTGATCAATTTTTGGCATCACGATCACGAACATTTGGAATTACTGATTCTTTTATTTAGGAAAAAAACCAGTCTTACAAAAGTTTCCTGTCTATGTGAACATATAAATTGCTAATTATTATGCTTTATTAGCAAAGTATGCTCACATTTTTCTTAAATACTGCTTCTTGCACTCTCTTTCCAAGTTAGGGATAATTGTATTCGTGGTGTGAATCATTGGTGGCGAGCGTAAAGACAAATATCGGGTCACGAAAATAGCCATGTACGACCCTCTAATCAAGTGGGAATATAGAACAATCTGTGTGGAATATAAAAGTTTTGGCTGCTCATTGTTTTCTGGAAAATGAAGGCATTTGTTGGTGTATAACTGCTTCAACTGATTAATGCACACGTTTACAAATCCTTCTAACGATTTTATTGTAACTACACAGCACTGTGGATTTCATCAAAGTAAGATAAGGGACAATAGGAGCCAAGCCAGTAATCGTATGGGTGTTGTTGCGCTAGTAACGTATTTAACTGGTGAAAAATCCGCACCAACTGCAGGAATGAAGTCCAAAGTATAAAACCGTATAGATGGGCCTTTATTAGCGATATCGTAATGAAATCGGTACGAAAAACGTGCGTCGGCCGGGAATCGAACCCAGATCTATTGCTTGGAAGGCAACAATGCTAACCGTTACACCACCGACGCTTCTTACTTTGATTTTAAAAATATCAAACTTGAGCTAACGTAACTACAGGTTCAGGTTCACAGAGCTGGTGGTCGAGGCTAAGACGTCATGGGGCTGCCGAAGCAATTCAGCTGTACCTCTGGGGATGTTACTTAACATTGAGGTGCCGAATTAATGTTGATAAAAATCATCTTCTCCCGATTCCTATGACACAAAATAGCTTGCATTTCTTTTAGATCTGTGTAAAAACTCTGCTGCATGTTGCAACCTTGCAGCCCCATGACGTCTTAGCCTCGACCACCAGCTCTGTGAACCTGAACCTGTAGTTGCGTTAGCTCAAGTTTGATATTTTTTAGATTGTAGTAAGAAGCGTCGGTGGTGTAACGGTTAGCATTGTTGCCTTCCAAGCAATAGATCTGGGTTCGATTCCCGGCCGACGCACGTTTTTCCTGCCGATTTCAATATTACGATATCGCCAACAAAAGTCCGGATCTTCTGTATAAATGTACAGCTATAACCTTATGGAAATTCTTTAATTGTTACTGCAGACCGAGTTAATATGTTTATTGTGTAAGAAATTATCACAATTCGCGTTTCATAAAAATATTATACCTTTCTTTTAAATCTTCACCAGTTCGTTCGTCAACATAATCCATTTTCAATTCCTCTGTAACGTTAACAAACAATTATTGCCAAGCTAAAACTTTTGAGAGGGGACAGTTTAAAATTGAGGAAGATAAAGATAAATTTCCTGTGACTGAGAGCTGATCCATACAAACACAAAAGTCTCCAAATATATTAACATAGCATATGCAACTATCATTGAATATAAAAAGTTAAAACCGTATACTTGGATAATGTATCGGATTTAATTACCTGGCTCGTCATCATCGTCATCATCATCGTCGTCGTCGTCATTGCCGTAATACAACCCATTGCTTTTAGATGTCGAAGACTAGAATTGATCAATGATAATACATAAGATATACGATGTGCAGTACGGCTATCATCACGATATCCCCAATCGACATCGGTACAAAGAAGCATTGGTAGAGATTTTTCGTACAATAATATGTGTTTTTAAAATTTCAACAGGGAGTGAATGCAACACTTTGATATGATAGACTTACATATATAGGCTAATGAGACTAATAACGATGTTAGGAGAAAGAGGATTCTACCTGAGAAGATAAAATGGCTTAGATTCTGATCAACAAAATATTAAAGTGGAATAGCTTCCAAGATATCAATTGTGTATGACTGGTGTATCATAAAAAAACCTGTTTAGAAAATCATCTTATAGAGTAGCAAGCGGTCTGTAATGTTCAATTTACATAGTTTCTGTTGACTGTTACCTGGGCTCAAATGACACTTCTCTATAATAGTCAAATTCCCCAGTTGTCGCTATACACAGGTTATTCTGAAATAAGCTATTGATCAAAAAGGAGATTGCGAAGATATGTCTTATGAGTCTTCCTTCATTTTATGATGGCATCAAACATTTTGCTAATCGATTGCTATTTAAGAAGGTTACTATGATTTTGTTGGCACCACCCACCGCTATGGTTCTTAATAAAGGTTACAATAATAAGGAGTTTATGCAAGCTATGGTAGATACTGCTTCCACAGCTCATTGGTCAAACAAATGTGCATCACCTCAGTTTGAAGTCCATCGGATTTTGCCTCGGACTGGTCATCAGATGGTGCGTCAAATGGAGAATTTTGAAAAGTGAATTTTGAAAAGTAACCTGATGGAAAATTCGAGAAAAAAGTTTAGTTTTTCTGTTATAAAAAGCATATTAAACCAAGTATTGTAATAAATAGGTGCCACTTTGTCCATGGTAATTGGTCGCTAAAACAACACTGAGATTGAAGGTAAAATGAGGTACATATGCAATGCTTACTCTCAGACTAGCCTTTACCACTCCCAATTTGTAACAAGAACCACTTATAAATATTTTTCTATAAATAAATTATCTAAAAATCTCTGAATATCATTGATGGATGTTTCCCAATTATGTTTGGAAATTCTAGGATAAGAACATGGTTCAAAAGAGCCAGCGTTGTATATTGCAAAAACTTTTGAATTTGTGTGGCAAACATTAATTTTAAAATTTCAAGAAAGATTTCCTCGGATCTGATAGGTGCATAAACGTGCACAAAATCATACCGTAAAATATGATTCGAAAAGCTGAATATCGAAAAATAGGAAAACTTTTGATTTAGTCAAACATTCTTGCTTGTATTTTTTACACAACCCTTACGGCACATTTGCTGAGTTTGTTTTCATATTCACAGTTCTCATGCAGCTAAAAAAATCAAATTGTAGATGAGTTTATTCAATCTGCTTTACTCCCGGTATTTTTTGTGTGGTAAATACAGTATGAACACAAACACATCAAGGATGTGGGAATCTTTTATCTCTATTACAATTCTATCGTTCTCATCACTTTAGTAAATAGGGAGCTAGCAGTATTACCTTGTTCAGGTTTCATTGTTCCTGATGCTGTCTTACGGTGTCCTCTCTTAGCCAACGCATGAGGACGTAAGAATTGGAATTCCTAAAAATAGATAATCGTAATGCAGAATTAAATAAATTACTAATCGTGTAGTCAAAAGTATACATTACTAGATAAATAGATAGCATAAAGATAAGAAGAAGACGTGAGGGTTTGGTTTTGATGAAAACAAAAACATAACTCAATAGTTCACAAAACAAAAGTTAAAGTGGAGATCATCTACAAAAATTTTCTTAGCTTGACTTGATCGCTGATAATGAAAAACGCAAATCAGATATTCTGAAAGCTGACTTCCTGATGGCGATTGAGCGTATCTTCATACCTGCATTCCTAGAATGTTAAACTTTGCTTGCACAGGGCATAACTCCCACATCTCATTCTCTAAGAACATTCTTAGTTCATCTAATGTCGCTCTGGAAAGAGAAATAAGATAAATAAATTGCTGCCCGTGAAAATTTTGTGAAACTAGTGTATAATATTAAGAAAATCTTGAATAGCTGCGTCTAAGTATGATTATCGCTTTTATCAGCTAGAAGCTACAAATCACGTTCTAAATGCTGTGTTTAGGCCTAGTTATCAAATACATGCACATTTCATAACATCGAACCTACAGTCACTAGTGAGTGATGGCATTTTGCCATTTTGCTTCTTGGTAATTTAGAAACATTGCATTATACTGTGATGTTGAGTCAGATTATTGTTTTACGAAGTCAAGTCAAAGTCATCTTGATCAAGGCTTCTGATGATTTGAATTTTTTTCCGTTTTTTAGTTTGAAACATGGCTTTCAGCCAATCAAATTGCTAGAGAAACGTTCGATTATCTTTGACGATTTATAATTGAAGGGTTACCACACGGCTTTTGTGTTTGGATCGCCTCACCCAAACACGCGGGATGATGGGAGACACGAGAAAGCATCAGGAAAAACACGAGCCCGCGGTCCTAATTCAACTAACGTCGATTATCAATTGGTTAAGAAGTCGATCAAAGCTAAAGGCAAATGAAAATTCCTGGTTGTTTCTATAGCTTTGATTGCATTTAGACCTACCTATGGTAAGCTGTGAAATAATTGATTGTCTGAACACGGACGGATTCTTGCAGGCTCTGTGATCGACTGCCGCAGAAATCTTCTCCAATCTGAATCACCCTATAAGAAAAATTTTACATTAGAAATTCTAATCATCTGCCAAGTTATTATCAATAGGCCTAGGTATTACTTACAAGCAAGACCTGTTTTGATTTTCATACACACTATACTTACGAAGCGAATTTCTCGTAAATAACAACAAATTTAAATTGAAACACACTTGGTCCTTAGCAAGCTGTGGTTTTCATAATAGTGTAGAAGTACTGATTGTGTTACAGAAAGTTGCATTATTTACAAAAATGAGTTGTCTTCTTCAAGCCCAATATATATCTGCTACACCTGAATCAATTATAATTATTGTTTTCGTCTTTGCTTTACATTTGAAACTGAAAATTATTCCTTCGACTTTCTGTCTGATTTTTCCAAGTGTTGTGGATTGGATTCGTCGAGCGATTTGCACCATCGGAATGCAACATCATCGCCTTGGAAATTGAACCTTCCTTACATTACATATGAACAAAGTACATACCAACTATGAAATACTAGACGCACCGTTTGTATGGACGAATTACTTGGAATTAAGAAGTGAATGTCTGTTACAAAATCAAGGTGTTTATACTCGCACTCATTTGAGCTACTAAGTTGAATAGACAACATTGATTGATGTAGAGACACATCACTTACTTTTGATGTAAATATGACGAAAAGAGCAGTAGGCTATCTAGTGTTAAAGACTCACCTGTTGATCACATCCAAGACATTGATAAAATCATCATATTTAAAATAAGCCAAGTCAGTGCTAAGAACATGGCATTTGACTTTTTGTTGTATATCCTGCAACAAAAACACGATTGCAAATGATCAATGACACAAAAAGGGTTATTAGAATCAGGAAAAAATCTTGAAATTAATCGCATTGAGTTTCCGACTGCTAGATTACAGGTTCAACAATTGAGTTTCAACCCCAAAAATTCATTGGCCTGCTTTTAAATCCTACTTTTTTAAACCCTATGGCATTCTCAAGCAAACAAAGGCTATACTAGTGAGTTTTCTACTCATAAGCTAACAAACGCAAAGATCCCTATAACACAGGCTTGTCTAATGTCTAATCACGTGCATATTACCATACCTGCCAAATTCTTGTCAACCCTTGTTCTAGTTTATTCTTGATATATTGCTGATCAAACATGGCACTGATATTGGAATTAGGTGATCCAACCCTGTCTGCATCATGTGATTCTTTAGATACATTCAAATTGTTATCATCATTATTCACAGCAGCACAACGACTTTCAGCTCTTGATTCATGCCATTTGAAGGTTTGTTGATAACTGTGCATCACCTCCCAGAAATTCTGAAGAAACCAAAAGCATTATACTTATAAGTATTAAAGTAAGTTTAATTGCTTTTCTGTGTTTGTCAGCCAGACCTGTATTGCACTTGAATACCTCTTGGCAGATAATGTATATTCAGATAAATACGTCAAAATGATAAAGCAAGGATGCAATCCAGGTTTGATGCAATACAATTTGGCTTGAAATTTTCAAAATGATCATTTAATCCACAAGAGCTTATTTTTAGGGATATAGTTTAACTATAACGCATAATAAACAAAATACTACCTCACCTTACATAAGGCAATCAAGCAGGGTAAAAATTTGTCAGGATCAACATTCTGAAATGGAAATGATGTCAAATACTAGCTATTACACAGCTTGTTGAACGAAACAAGTAGGTTTTCAAACTGCTATAGTAATGTGAAGTTGTGTTTGTCCTAACTTATATGAGGTATACATACTATACCAATATATACTATACATACAAAAGAAGAGAAATTCGATATGTCCGCTTAGACTGATACTTCACAGCAAGTGTGTCAAGGCAATACGCATTAACGTCGTAAACATTTTCAATAAACAATACAGGTGTACAATGTTTTAGCCCCTTTATGTGATCTGCATGGAGCATCTTGTATATGATTGTGTAAAAACAACAGATATATTACTGATTAGCAAAACTCAAAGGGAAGAAAGGCCTGTAAATTCATACTTCAGCCTTCTTCAGATTATATGTAAGTTATTGCTGTAGATATAGGTTACAGGCTAAATAGGTTAATATCACGAAGATTGTTACGTTACCTTACACAACGATGCAAAACTGAGATCTTGATCATGCTGTGATAAGAATGATGGATCCTAATTATGAAAAACAATACATCAAATTATATTTTCAAAGAACCTTACCACCAGTGAGTGTTGTTTGACAAAAGTTTAAAATCCGGGGTCAGAATTAAAACCCAAGTTTATGAACTGCATAAACTTCCTTGTTTGTCCCCTTGAAACCAATAATACTTCCAGTGCATAATGCCATCATTTCAACGTGTTAGCGATGCAGAGGAAGCCAATTATTTTAAGACTCTTACAAAACTGTAACAAATAATTAAAAACACAGTAGCTAATCATAGCCCCAAGTTGCTTGTGATATTTGCTATAAACATGCTTGGTCTGAGTGAAAAAGACAAACACAAAGTCAGGCATTGTAGCATGTCTCTGTGCTACTAGGCTGCATCGAACATATTCGAATTTACTTACATATTCTTGAATAAAGGTCCACACAATACACAGTAATAATAGATAGCGTAAAAAACTACCTTCAGGTGATCAGATACCACATGTAAAGCAACAGTGTTGACCGTATTAACATAATGCATTTGTAACTGATCCATCGCAGTCTGAAAGAGAAAAAATCAGTAGATCTAAATCCTCAGAGAGAATACATTTTAACAATGATTCATCACCATTATAAAAGAGTCAAATAAGAGACACAATACGATCATTGAATTTGAATGAAAATTTGAAGCCATAGTGTTTCTCAAGACTGAACTATTTATTGCCTCCTCTAGGAGGTTGTATGATAACAGATCGATCAAGAGCAGGAATAGAGTTTAGCCTGCTGCTGGAGCCCAACACAGTCGTTGGTTTTCCTAGTGGGTTCAATCAATGGTTGGTTAGTTTAGCCATAATGATGAGTTTGCCTACTGATGCTAACATGAAATTAAATAACGTGAAAAAACCAGATTTAAATTAATAAAAAAATAAAACTTACAGAAAAATTATTCAGGTATTGATAGACAAATGATAATAATCAGCAGAGGTAACACTGGCAACTGTTGCCATCAGGTGAGTTTTATATCCAACAAAAACTGTTGACAAGTTATGTTAAAAATGAACAATATACAAATATGTGCGCAAGGCGATACACCCTTTTCTGCAGCCTGGGACTAGCTTGTCCTCACAACACATTCTGGTATAGTTGTCAGCAGCTACCAAAAACTTGACTTTTCGTTTTTGCTGATGGTGTATTTGGTGTATTTGTGTACATGAACTGAGGCTATAACTCGCCTCAGGCCTCAGAAAAAGGTGAATTGCTTAAAGTGTATATATATCAGAAAAATATTATAGCCTTATCTGAAAGAGCTTAAAATTCTGTCCGTACAACTTCTACATCCTTTTTTACTTTGCGCGATCTTCCCTATTAAAATTAGGGATAAAAGCCGATCTTTGGAATTGTTTTGGTAAATAAGCGCTTGTTTCGTGAGACGAAAAATGTCCAAGAAAGACTTACTTTTCCGGTCAAAACTTTGTTAATTGGAAAAACACGAGCTCCCTTTGACTTCGAAAAGGGGCACAAAAGAATTCTCAAAAATCAACATTTAACCCCAATTTTTGTAGGGTAGGGATCGCGCAAAGTAAAAAAGGATGTTGAAGTTGTACGAACAGAATGTTATGCTCTTTCAGATAAAGCAATAATATTTGTTCTGATATATACACTTTAAATGCAACCATATTCTATAGAAAGAGGAACTTCTTCTTTCTATTGGCAAAGATGCGACTTACTTGAGTTTTCCCAAGCAACTCATATGCTGAATGAATGCGATCGTATTGAGATGCATTGAATTTATTACATAGTTTTGATAAGGCCACATCCAGTTGTTCCTACGTCATAAGTAAAAAAATACTTCCAACAATAAAATAAAACAATCCCTGGATTCTAGCTGATAAGTTGAAACTAATATTTTGAAAACTGCAATAAATTGAAAATAAATCTATTGTCTGAAACATCTTAATGTACAACTGTAACGAAGACCAAGAGCACCAAAGGGAGTGTGGTCAGAGCCACCTGGACGTCTTTAAAGTATTCCAAGAGTTGTACAAATGGATAAAAAATATCTAAATAATGTATACTGTCTAGCAACACTTGACTAAGAAAAAATAAACAAAAGCTCATTTCAAGTATACTTTTTTCATTTTGTCCATAACTTTTTTAAGGAAACTTTCAAACATCAATATAAATCAATTAGCAGCAAACAATTGATTTCAAAATTTCAATAATGCATTTATCATTTTTCAGTTGCAAAATTTCAGTTGGCTTTTCATCGTATAAATACTTTTTCGCCCATCTCATATTATGAGATGTATGTACCAACAAGAAGGTGTTCTCAAGAAATATCTGATCTCGTTATAAGAAAAGAAGCAAATTTTTAATTAGTAAGCATGCATCTCATACCTCAATACTATCTAGGGTTTCTTGAAGTTTTGAATTCAATTCGCTGGAATTTAAAAACAGAACAAGTTGATACAACATATAGATAACTATGGCATCTGGTGAAAATCTACCAAAAAGAGTCTGCATACCTTATACACGTGAAATGACGATATGTACTAGCTGCTTGTTGGCATTCTAAACATAATTGTATTGCACGAGGATAATCATCTTCCTGGAATGAAAAATCAGCTTTTGTATCACATGTATTTTATTTCATAATGGTTATCAATTCCCGTATTTCTTTCACGTAAATCATTTATAAGTTCAACATAATTACCTCGAGTAGTTCTTGTAGCCTGATATCTGTCTGTTGCAGGGTCTTGATAATACGTAATGATTTCAGCAAGTCAAGGAGTAAAACTTTTCGTCTGTGTTTCGCAAGTACATTCAAGGATCCTAATGAAGCTTCTTGCTTTGCAGTCTCTAAACACCTAGATGGATATCAGAATAATAGAAGAATTTTTATTTTGACAATAGCAAAACAATTATTATGATATAGTCTGAAGCACAGCTATCTTTAATGTAACTTTCAGATATTGTGAAACATAGTTAAATTGACTTTTATAATATCATTTTGCTTTCTTCGAATAAGAAGCCTTCCTCTCAAGTCTGTGTCTTATATTTCCAAGAAGATACAAAAAGCATGGAGAGAGAAAAATCATGTTCCCGGAACACTGCTGACTACAACCTTAAATTGTTCTTGATTTAAAAAATAGCAAACATTTTAATTTCATGATATTTCTTTTATCATATGAACAGTCTTTCAGAAGGTTGACCATTTTACACCCAGAACAGTTCACGGAAGCCCTATTTGCGAGTAAAAGGGTTTAAGTGTACTAAAACTGAGTGTACTAGTAAAATTAAAATTATTGTGCTTGATGGAAAGCACAAATTAGAACAGCTTACCTCCTTCCTCTAGCGCAGACACTTGTGGCTTTTTGTAAGCTTGATTGTAAGTCAATAACTCTTTCTAACTCCTTCAAATAATATTGATAAAGAGAGTCACATGAATAGCAAGATAGTATATAGTATATGACGATGTAGTAACAACTAATCAGATTACAGCGTGTATGTGGATGGTACAATTGAAAGATTCAAACTTACTCTGACATAAGCTCCTTGCTTTTCAAGGATCTTCTGAGAAAACTGCCTGGAAACCTACATAAACATAAGAGTTGGAATCATCAATAGACTTAATTGGGAGAAAGAAAATATTTTGTTCCACCTGTGTCAGACTGTGATGCTCATTGATTTTAGAGCATGAATTACAACTCTGGCAGATTCATTGAATAAGAGATAAAACGATATTTGAGTGTGTGTGATACCGAATAATAAAAAGGAGAATTAAACTTGCAGAACTGATATTAGAAAAGTAATACCAGTTACCACTACCAAATACATGCTGAATACCATAGCAGATCTTGACATACCGCTTGAAGTTGTCGTCGTAATTTATTTCTATATAGATCAAGATCATCGATAATCAGCATTTCAGATAATCTCTAAAATAAAACATCGCAATTGAAAGGTAAGAAACACTTACAGGAAAAAAGTTGTCACTTTTTTAAAATGCTATTTAATAAATGGTCAATCTATAATTATAATTTCAGTCAGGTACCAAACAAAGTACACTCGAGCAATATTTTGAAAAAAAAAAATCTTTCTACAAGTAGCGTAGTTTAGTCTCACATGCAATATAGGAAGTAGCAAACCGGTGTAGAATCATGTGGTAAGCTACAATTGAAATAATCATTTTACAAAGAAATGATATTCAAATTACTGTTTCAGAATTAGAATTACTAATGCAATAAATGTAGTCAAAGGATCTCATTATATTGGCAAAGTTGACTAATCATTATAGATAGGCCTATAATATTCTCATTGATTTAAGCAGATTTTCGAAAAAAAATCCCATTGTGACAGTGACCAATAATTATAAAATTGAAACTCTGAATACATTAAGGTATGAAGCAACATGACCAGAAATAAATAGTTGAAAATGAGTAGCCTACTATTTTGCAGAGACTCTGAAAATTCAACATTATGCGGAATATGGCAATTGGATCATACTTTATCATTATTTCATCAAAATAGCTTACATTTTATTCTGAACTCAAACAATATGAGCGAAACCAAATTAGGATTAATTCAAAAATTCATTATTATCATACAAACCTCCAGTTCATGCTCATTTGGATCAAAATCTTGATCATTAAAATAAATTGGCTCTATGGTACCAATTATCTACAAACACAAAAGTCAATAAAACTACATTTGTTTTGAGCAAATCAAGCTCAAAGAGATTGAACATCCTCTTTAAGCAGGGTTTGGGTTCGGTCAGCAATGGTAACATATATTAGATAAGTTTCCAAAGTTACCAAAGTGAATCTCTGTGATTCCAAACATAAATCTACAATGACTGGTAGAAGAACTTACTGCTTGATTGATGAATGATTTAAATTACAATTATCGAATAAAAAATTAATAAATATCCTGTTAGTCTATTTTTCCAAAAGAATTGACTAAGATTGAAAATTTTTTGCAGATCACAAAATCAATTTCTTTTATCCTTAAATTACTGAAAGCAAAAATTTAATGCTTATTATTAGTTGATCGCAAAATTCTGAATGAAGCTGTTTGTCTTTCAATATATTTAGCATCGCCCAGTCCTTCAATTATTTTGCTTCTACTTGCCTCGTCATCTGGTGTGGGATCATCCTCAAATTCGCGGATGTCTTCTGCCTATAAGATTAGAGACAAACACAGGGAATTAACAAATGAGGTAATGACAAGCGGTAAGATCCCAATACAGTCAGTCTGGAGTACTTTGTGCATTTGAGGTGTTATATCAACCATGAATTCAATAGATCTGCAAAGTTTTATTTCAATCTTACAAATACTTTTGCCTTTCAAATCATAGGCAGTTCGTGCAACTACAGTTTTACATAATTACTATATAATAGGTTAATATTCATAGTTGCAAAACAATCTGGTAGTTGATTTATAGATGGAAAAAATGACAGAACATAAAACACAGTCTGACATTGAGACCAGCAATTAGCAAATTCCACATTTGGATAAACTAGACTTTACCAGATGATTCACCATATTCCTATTGTACAAGTCTTACAACCATCACAGGCTTGTAGAATAATTCAATGACTCAATGAGGATTATTTATACTTATGAGGTAAAACATGTTTATTTATAACAGCCAGTTGGGTGTTTCGGGAATATTGACCAGTTTTCTAGCTTGAGAGGTGTTCTTTGTACTCAACAACATAAATTCAATCAACATTTGCAACATTGTAAAGTGGCGTTTTGAACTGGTGTGGCTTGTTGATCTATAGGATGACCTTGATACATATGTTTTGTAATATACAGCCCATGAGCAAAAAAATCTAAGAAGTAGCTACCCAATTGCAACACATTTGTTCAAATATAAACATGCCTAAAAATATCATTCTGTATTAGGAGACTGCCATATTCCTGAAATAATAGCTTCTAAAGCAAGCTGTCAGTTGTCATACAAAATGTAGAATACGTATTTCGGAACATTCGAACATAAGATAAAACAAAATTTTTAAAGTTATCCTGAATTCAGTGGAATTATTACAACCTTAACATGATCTTCTAGATTTCAATTTCCAAGAATGTAAACTAATTTAATATACAACTTCCTTACACTGCTGTTGTTTTGTAGAGAGGGCATTTGAGATCATAGGCTACACCTATGTGATGATTATTATTAAATTTAATGTCATGAATGTGTTAAAGTACTTGCCGACAGTAGTGTATAGATATAAAATGAAACGAATGACAAAAAAATCATCTAAAATACCTTCTGTTCGAAATAAACATTTGTTGGTGCAACAGATGATATATCACTTGATCCTTTTAATGGTTTAACAGACTGTAATCAAATAAACAGAAGATAAGTCATGTTTCATGGTCACTTAATTAAAGACATCAATGACAAGTTATCCTAAAAACAAAAAAAGCCATACACTACCGATCAGTTCACTGGGAACTGACCAGTAACGTAACATATTGGAGGGATAAAACAGAGGTGTTTGAAGTGTTATGCTTTACATATGGTACAAAAAGTAAAATTATTTTTCCCCATAGCCAATAAATTAATCTTTTCAAATTTGTACACATTTAAAAAGAATCATCTGCAGGTTGACATTAGTTTTATTCAAAACCAATTGCAAGGTAGTTGATAGACGATTTTTGTTAGTTAATAATGTTACCACAGCCACAGCTTGAAACTTTTTGCACAATACTGGGATCGCATACATAGAATAATAAATACATAATTTAGCAAGGTAGCATTATGTGCTATTCATGGCTGGATGCCCTGCCTGATGCCAACCAATAGTGCTTCCAAAAGAGATCGTAACCAAGACCCTGCAGATCTAAAACCAACACTTAACCATTACACCACACCAAAAACTAGGGCTATTAACTGACTCTCTATATTGTTATCTCGTTGCAAACCGGTAAAGTTATTACAATGAACGGCATTCTCATATACATGTGCTTCAATTTAAATCTGCCATAGAACAGAATTCAAACAGCACCAAGACAATATTTGCATCTGCTATTCCATTCTACACGCAATTAGTTGTTATTGCTTTCAATTCACCTCCTAAAATCAATCAGGGATGTTAAAGTTACTTTTTCAAAGTAACTAGTTACCGTTACCGTTAGTTTTGCAAAATAATAACTAGTTACTT
>JANVCG010106208.1:0-14443 GCA_025505365.1 Haliclystus inabai
GTCAGTCAGTCAGTCAGTCAGTCAGTCAGTCAGTCAGTCAGTCAGTCAGTCAGTCAGTCAGTCAGTCAGTCAATCAAATATAACCAGTCAAGCAATGAAGAATTTATTTTGAACCATTAAATGGTTCATTACAATAGTAGTACCAATCTGTCATACCCATGCTTTATGTCGTTTTATTTCCCAGCCCCAATATTTGAAATACTTCATCGAAACTCAATGATTTTTGTCTAATCCAGAGCATCTTGTGGTGAGAGGTTTACTGCATTTCTCAGTGACAATGGTCTAGTTCTTACATGCGGTGATGGAACTTTTGGTTGCCTAGGACACAACGATTGGTTATGCATCTCTCGACCAAAGTTAATTGATGATTTGTTAACAGTTGATGTTGTAACACTAAGCTGTGGTAGTCGTCATGTTGGTGTTACTACTGCTAGTGGTACTGCGTTCACTTGGGGCCTTGGAGAAGATGGAAGATTGGGAAGCGGAAATGAGGAGACATTGTAAGTCTTATAGCTTATTTACCAGAGATAGGGTAGGAGTACGAATAAGGTGAAGATGTTCCTCTCTTCTTCCTAGATTCATGATTTGGATGGGAGTATTATCGTTTAGTGCAGGTTTCTGTTATCGTTTATATTTATTTTACCAATGCAATACTTGAAATCAAATTTATCGATGTCGCAATTTGAAGTCATTAAGTTTTTTTATCATTTTCCTTCAACTAGAAAATCAGGAAAAACTCTCACCTTGGAAAATATTCACATAAAAATAAATATAAATTCTTAAAAAAAATGTGAATTCTCTGTTAGCAGATGACTTTTTTGATGATAAGCAATGTTGATTCTTCAGTCATTGAATTCAAGGCCTAACGAACTAGAAGCCAACATCCTTATCAGTAGAATATAACTACAAGACTGATTCTAGAATATTATGCATGTGAAATAGCATTTGGATGTAATTTTTATTTATGCTTTTTAGATGTGTACCAACTACAGTTAGTTTTCCTGAAGCACTGTTCGTTCGTGATATTCAATGTGGTAATGATGGTACTGTTTTTATTATGGATACAGGAGCTGTGTTTGCAACAGGAAAGTAAGTCATTCATTTGATAAATCAAATCACGGAGACCTGTTGAGCATATACTTTTGCTTTTAACACTTTAGCAGTCCAGCTTTGTTGACTGACATTACTTGAATATGCATTAGCAGTCTGGGTAATGTACTTGGAACATGCCTCACTTTTATTGTGCAGATTGATCTAATTTGTGAGAGAAGAGACACTCGCGTTTACACTTTCATTGTCAATGTTGGTCTCTATGATAAGACACTATTGATATGAGACAGAATAATCAATGTAACTTTTGTTGTTGTTAATGTGCAGATGAAAAGCAGGAACCCAGTACTGCTGGTCTAAAAATATCATCTAGATGATTTACAAGTAACCTGGGACTGGGAGTGACACGAGGAAGAGTGGCCCATACTCTTGCAAACGAAGATGCTAGAACATTGTTTTGTATTTACTGTGAGATCTCAATCCTGAGTTATCTTGATAATTCGTAACTGATTCTAATATGAATTGACAGCCGTTTTTGTTAGAATCTTATAAAATCATCGTTGTTTTGTTTTTTAATGAATTTCTAGAAACGATTATAATAAACTTGGTTTGAACCCGAGGCAGGGATTTCTCTATCAGCTCAAACTTAACAGATCATCAAAGGTAAAAAAATGCTTTTTTCATTCTAATCAAATTGTTTTTATTACGTGTTTTCGTATCATTGTGTATAGGGTTTCTTTTTGTTTTATTTTCAATGTTTTTATACTGTCAACATTTAATATTGTCTGATTTATGGCTATGAAACAGCTACACCATCATTCGATAAAACAAATTGCTTCGAGTCAATCGTTTGATCTCCGATGTAAAGATTTTTACTGTTCTTTGATTAAAAACGAACTTTAGGCTTTGAACTCATGTATTTTACCGCTAGTTTCGTTTCCACATTTCAAGGTTGACGCTACAAAAGATCCACGATGCGTAAAAGATCTCTGCAAGTACCAAATTGAAACTGTTCTACTGGGTCCCATGCACAGTATTGTAACAACAACGAGCGGGCACCTACTTTCTATCGGTGCAAACTCAAGTGGCCAATTAGGTGGGGGGAATTTAAAGTCAAGAGAATCGTTTGCACCAGTAAAATTAGGAATTGAAGATGAAGGCATTGATGTTGTTGCCCTTGGTGATAATTTTTGTATGGCTGGTACAAAGAGCAATATGATTTATTTCTGGGGCACCAAGCCAACCTACAGGGTCCGTTCTGTATCAGCTGATATGTCATCACGGGCTCTAACTCTTAGCAGCAGCAATGGGTCGGTTGGATTGAAGAGTAGAAACACAGAAGAAAATTTTACATCTGCTGATTTCAGCTGTTTGGAAAAGCAAAAACTAAACAAAGATACTGTTTCGTAAGTCTCAATGATAATTTGTAATTTTTAGTTTACCGAGTAAATGATAAGCTAATCTCAAACCCTAGCTCTAATCTATTCAATTTCAGTCGCCCATTGTCTGGAAATACTTCATCATCTCTAGTTATCACAGGGAGAAGACGAACAGAAAGTAAATCATCAGAGTATGAACTAAAAGGTGGGTACAACATTGTCAATTGATAGTTAACAGTATGCTGGATGCTACAACAACGGAACACGCACAATATATGTTTGCTTTACTGTGAGTTTCCACCACACAGCTATTAGATTCTTATTATTTTGATGTGGGATATGAACTACATCACCATAGAAACCAAATGTCTATCCCCTGTGCTGGCAAATCGTTCTAAAAATCGTCGGGACATATATGCTATATGTATCTCAGATGTGATAAACACATATACTACATATATATGATAGAATTATACCTTGGTTATCAATACAAAATGTGCCATGAAAGTGAATTGCTCTGTTTCAATTTCTAGTTGATACCGATGAAGCTACCAGCACACATCGTGCTTACCTTTGTTTGATGTATAGAAGACAATACGAACCGAAGAGCGAATCTGGTGTTTTAAAAATGCTGCACGAAACAAAACGGAGAGTTGAATCATCGCCAATCGCTCTCTTTGATCTGAATGCACTGACAGGCAATGAAGGTAACAAAAGATCTACCCATCAATGCGGTTGATGATAATATTTAGCTTAAATTTTGAATTCAATACATAATAAGCGATCTGTTCAAGAATTTGGGAGCAAATTTGTAAAATAGCATTCGGATAAGGCTGGTCTTTTTGTCAGGGCCTTATGCCTAATGCAATCATCAGAAGTTATTGTTCACATTGTTATACCACCTATTAATCACTGAGTTCACTCTACCAGGACAGCGACCCGAACCTCCAGTGCCTCTTCAAACAGTTGGACAATTCTGCGTGCCATGTCTCTTTATGTTATCAGCGACCTGTGAGTTGGGCGGACGGTTATACAGGGATATGAGATCGTGTAAACTGCGAAACATTTCACATTGCCTTGGAGCACTGCTTCTAACAATTGATTCAAATACATATCATCATCAACGTCTTTTTTTTTGTTATTCAGATCAATATACCGCAGATGAACATTCAGCGACAATGCTACGTGATATCCATTGCTATGGTGACAACGCCTTTGTATTATTAGACACCAGTGCTCCTTTACCGAAACGTAAAAAACGTCAGCCGTGGAAAGATTCAACGCGAACAAAACGTCAAACAAGTCAAAGCGGTCTTGACGAATCGATATCTAGGTGTGTTGGAAACATGAGTAATGACCCCACCACTCCCTACTGATGTACCGATGGGGTTTTATGCGCACTACGAATTAAGCATAAGAGACCAGACTGTCGAAAATGTTGGTCCTTAAAACACATCAAACATCACGGACTCACTGATCGTCGTCATCATCATCACTTTGTTTGTTGTTGATTAGTAATATGTGAAATTACAATTCCCTAAAAAAGGCATTACCTTCCACTGCAGAATTAACGAGTTATTCGAATAAAATCACCGCCTGTTACGTCTATCAAAACGTAAGTTTTCTTTCTATTTTCATTTTAGTACATCTGGTCTCGGTGTAGAAGATTTCACCAGTTCAGAGGCGTCAGAGCTTGATACCACAGACGTAAGATTTTTATCACATGCATTTGAAATTAATTTACTGCTCTTGACTAATCTAGGACAGCGACACGAGTCTCGCATCCAGTTCGGGGACTATACTCAAAGAGCTAACGAAATTTCTTAAGGAGAAAAACAAAACCTTACGTTTTCACATTCTCATGATTTTATGCAGTAAAATAAGTGCCAATTTATTCATTTTTGGCCCTCTATTCAAGGCTCGCACTTGGCTTCAAAAAGAACTGAAGCAGGGGATTCCTGTTGCTGTTGAAGATGAGAATTCGGGTGACGCTGACGACAGTGACCTTGAAGAAGATCAGCAGATAGTCAAAAGTCGTACATCGGCATCATTGGCTAAAATTGAAATTCGTCGACCAATCACAGCAGATCGAAGGGACAGTACGCAAAGTCATGCCTATCGATTATTACAAAGAATCCAAAAGAAAGAATCTAGATCGTCTTTGTTGAATGAAAAATCTGGATCGGTGGAGAAAGATTGGAAAGGAGCAAGACCAAAATCTAGCTTGGCTCGTACATCGTCTGATACTAAGCAAAAGGTATTCGTATTAATATATCTCTTCTTTTAGGATATTCAAAAAGTATAGCAGCTTTTCAAACTTGCTCTTAGATTCAGTATTCGAAAGTCGATTCATTTGGATGAAATAAAATAATCGTAGAATCAAAAAAGTGCTTGTTTTTTAGTGTCAGACGTGAAGGCTTGGTTAGGGATTGAATTCACAAGTTGCAACTTGTACCTTTACCAGATTATACTTTTCACTTTGATTTTGGTTATTCAATTTCTGCAGAGTGATAAACAAAAGCTCCGTTCAAGCCGTGTCAATATTCAAGAGGGAAGAAACGATAACAATTCTGTTAAGCTGGTTAAAAGTCATGCACCTACGTCAGATGACGATATCCCCAGCACATCAACCATCAAGTCAAAGCACGGAGAGATAAATTTAAAACTAAAGCCAATTCAGTCGAGTTCTCCTGTCCCATCGGAAGCGAATTCTAGACAAAGCCCTGACCATTCACTGACGGCAGCTGCAGTTGGAAGCGATAATTTATCAACAGAATCTGTTAAGCATCGCTCAGTAAGTAGACATCATCATCATCCTTACCATCGTTATTGATTCAGAACTTGTTTACTTCAAGAACGCTTTACTCTTGCCGTTCCGGTTATACCAGGAAAAGATGATACGGGCGTACAGCGTTCACGGGCGTACAGCTTTAGGCTGTCAGTTTTTAGATTTCTGTATCATTTGAATTCATTTGACGTCCTTTTTCGCTCTTTTTATTTCATGAAGGGATCTTCATCAAAACGAAATAACTCGTAAGTACATCTCTTTGGTTTATCAAGTAAAAGGAATCACTTTAAAATAACGCAATATATAACTATGCTATTGATTTCATCTTAAACATAGTTATGTATCTAAGAGTCACACCAGTCGGACGGAGACAACAAAGTAAGACATCATACCCTTTTTTATCTTTATCTATTACATATGCTGTCAAAATACTTACTTTATGGTATCTCCAAAGTAAAGTTGATATCATCATGCCAAATATTATACCTTCCATTTGTGACACTCGTTTGTGTATTTATACTGCTGAGGTTGAAATTAAAGCTGTTGCATTAACATGTGATATGGATTTGCTAGGTTAGAATCGCTCGTGAATTAGAATAGCGGAAATGTAGAGAAGCCTAATTGCATTGGAACTAGGGTAACTCTGCCCCTCCCCCCCTCTCAAGACATCGAGCTGTGAGTAGAACCATCTCTTTGCAAGAGTTTACACACTTCAGTTTCCGAATGGACGCTCTATTCTCCTACCCTAGAATGGATATTCTACCCTAAGGCATAGTATTTCGCGCGCATTCTCTGAAATCTTCAGCCAAGTTTCGCTGGCCATAAAATGGTGTTGATGTATCACATGACCTACAATTGACCAATGAAAGACTGAATGGCACACCAGAAAGTGTCCCAACGTTTGTAAACATACGAGTTTAATCACTGCACCTTAATATCAAATCTATTTACCCTGACTTATTTATGCCTCTGAGAGGTCTAAATGATTTAGACCCACTGTAATGATAAACACTGACCACTGGCTCTTGCTCGACAAGCATCCAACGTAAGCCTGCAATATTTAGGTAAAGACCCCCATTAACAATTTGCGGACATTTAATTTTAAAGCTCAGCCTTACCATTGATGTAGCTCACATTTTCAACTATACTTTTGGAATTAATTTTGAGGATTACACTGTTATGTTTCGTTGCGTTGCTTACAGGTCCAAATCTAAATCAAGTCGTAGAAAAGGGCGTTCAAGTGAAAAGTAAGTGTCCACGCTGCTTAAAACTTTTTAAAAAACAAGCATATGACGTATTATGGTTGAACTGATTCTGCTTTCTTTGTACATAGCTCTAACAGTGTATCAAGAATAACTGTTGTGTCCGATCGGGATCTGATATGGATTGACTCAATTGTGTTTAAAAAAAATCGGATTTCGAAAGAAGACAGTTGATATTAGATTTTTTTTTCAATAAATAATAAATACTTGGATTCAATTTCAATTCTCAACTTTGAAATTCGATTTGGATTAGGTGCCGACCAGAAGATAGCTAAATCGTTGGTGCTCAATTTTGGGATCCAAACCCGATGCATACGTTGTGTTTTCTTTTTTAATTAATTTTAAAGACTAAAAATCAATTTAAGAGCTTCTCAATTTCATAATACTGTAAGCCATTAACTAATGATAAATGTTTAGAAGATGTATCTGGAAATAGATATTATTATGTTGTTTTAAATGTTTTACAGAGATAAAGAATCATCTTGTAGATCAAGTAACAGTTTAACCAGTGCAGTGAAAAATGGCAACGGTGCAAGTGACGAAGTATGTACTCTACGTCACTTCTACAATTAACTGAAAATCTTTCTTCTCGGTCACGCTCTTAATTGTCTTGTGTTTGTACAGGGGCACAATTTGTAATCATTGTGTTGAAATCATTGCGTCATCATACAAATAAGAGCTGCTTATGCGCTATTCGTATTACGTGACTTTCACTGGTAGTTATTGGCTAACGTGTCTTGTCACTGTTATACTTTCTCTGCATATCATCTCATCTCTGTTTTACTTCATAGTGAATGCATGTGCAACAGATTACTGTACCTGCACTGCAGATAGTTGATACTAGGAGTTGATAGGGCGTGATAGACCTTGATCTACGGTATTGGGTTCCATCCCTAACTGGAAACTATTGGTTGGCGCCAAAAAGTGCATCCGGCCATAAAATAAACTTACTTTCCCTCGTTATTATTTTGACATAATTGTGGTTACATGATAAATGGGTAATAAAATTCAATATTTAGGTATTTTTATCTTGATTTTGTGATGAACAATTATGATTGATCTGTGTCAACAAAAGTTGGATTTTTTCCAATACACTAATACCTGAATATCGCGGCCACCTGTGTGATTAGGGAATGTTGAACGTTATAAAAAGGTGACCTTTGAACGCAGGTCGAATTCAATAAGAATTAACATGTCTAGCAATGTAGAGACCATTATAGACAGGTGGATGCTCTTATAGTGGCCTTTGTAAACAGTGAGATTATGTGTCAAAGTGGAGAAAATGAAACAAATTTTCTTATCATACCAATCAAAATTTAGCAATCACAATTTGTCCAAGCAGAATTATCATGGAAATCGCTTTTACATTCTTTTACGTTATCCAGGGTATAGCATCAGACTCAAGTATCAAAGGTCGATCGCGAGAAGACGAATTACAACAGGAAATAAATCGCTTAATTCGTGAGAAAGCAGATGTAAGTTATACCCATATAGATTTAAATTTAAATCTACTCTCCCAATCTAAAAAAATATGTCTTTTTAAGGCTCGATTCATCGTTTGATCGTCGAACAGTGTTGAAATTAGAATGGTTCAAGCATTTGTTTTTATCCTTTTGTATTGTAAGGCAGAGGCAAAACTTAAAGAAGAATACAAAGAACAATTGATGAGTGTTGAAAAACGAAATGAGGATATTCGAAAAGAGGCAGAGGTGAGATAAAGCCAGCCTCTAACTCAGCTAGTGGGTCCGTAGACTGTTATTTGTAGTCTTCATCGCAGCATCGCAGGTGGATGAACCTTGCAAAGGAGAACCGAACATTTTTGTCAACGTTAACCATTCTGCTGTTTCATTATAGGCAAGAGAAAGAGAGCTTAAACATGAGGTTACCCATCTGAAAACAGAGCTGAGCAAGGTAGACCAATGTTACAATCACCGTTGACAATAATATTGTATACTGCACCTAATAGAAGTAAATCGAGAGCTACGTACTCCAAACGCAAGGAGGAATAACAGTCCAAAACTCCTATGCAAGCTTCCCTTTTTCTTGCCCAAGAGAGAACGATGAGTATCAGTAAAAACTGTGAAATGTGAAATCAATATATTTTTTCTGATATATACAAGCACTGTCTAGGCTCAATTCTATTCGTAATGTTACAAGCACTGCAAATGACCAGTTACCCTTTAGTTTGTTGATCAGTGGTTAAAATATCTTTATACAGCAAAGCTCGAAACTACACGAAAACCATGGTATACTACTTCAACTGCAAAGTGCTTTACAACGAATGGTAAGTCACATCCCGTACTATCCATTGTATGGGATAATTTAAGAAACTGTACGGTACTCCCTTTGAAATTTTTAAGAAACTGGCACCTCTTTTCAAGTATGGCTTTGTTTTCAAAGTTTAGCCTAATTGGCTCGTGTAAAGCCTCCTGCGCAATAAATAACTGCTAAATGAGGTTTGTAAGTTACATGAAGTTAAAATATTTGATAAATGCTGAATGTAAGTTAGTTGTAATCGAGCTTTTTGTGGTTTGGTAAATGTTTGTGTCTTTAAGAAATTTAAGAATTAAGAAATCGTTTAGAAACTTTCGGTTCTAAAATTTGTAAAAAATTCAGAAACTTTTCTAGTACTACATAGCCTTTGCTTGGTTTCTTACAAAAATACGCGCATTTGTAACACCAGCCCCTCATCGTCAAATATGACATTTACAACTTCGCCCTCATTCCATGATGGCACAAGAAGGCTGTATCCAGTTACACAGGACTCCAATATATGTACTAAAAAGTCACAGCTTTGAAACCAAACATAGTGATTTTTATGTTAGGAGGTCCAGTCAAGATCTGCTACAGCTGAAGACGAAAGTAAATCTAACGAAAACATACCAACAAAACCTAACGAAACCAAGCAGTCATCATCTATATGCTCTGTCATGTAAATAGTTAATATTTAACAAAATATTTATTGAAGTTATATATGTATGATATATGTGTATAGATTAGGTGTAAGAATCGACGTTTTCGGTCACTTCAATTACAGAAATTTAATATGGATTTTTAAAAATTTGAATAGCTAATTATGAATGTTGTGAAACCATTATAGAACAGATGAGTTTTGACAGTGCGCATGCCTCGTCCTCGTAATGTTGGCGCAGCCACTAATTGTAAAAATGTATAAATATTGGTTGTATATACGAATTGAAATCAGTTTAAAACTATTTGATAGCATTATTTATTTGTACGTATATTCAAACTTTATTTGAATAAAATATATGGACACATATACCAATTAGCGAATTTAACCAAGAAGTCAAATCTACTGAATACTTCAATACCAATTACTTCAACTTTCTTCATTATTACCTTCGAAAATTTAAATAATTTGCGAATGACTTCGCGTCAAAGCAAAGCTGAACTACTTCTCAAACTATGAAACAATGCCATCTGAGTTACGCTGTAAATCTTCATAAATCATCTAAAAATACGGCCTCGAAAGCCACACCTTAAAATACCACAATAATATTCTTTCAAACAGCTTGTCTAACAACATCTCAGTTTTCTGCTGTTGACTGGGACTCGATTGTTTATACACGTACCAACACTGTTATCATAGCGTGAGGAAACCAGACACCTACTAACACTTATTAATCTGTACTCAACAAATAAAGATTGCAAATGAAGTTGACCTAGGTTTGAAAGATTTCGAAATGCAGCAATAAAATCTGATTCTTGAAGCTAATTTGTAAACTCCTTTAAATTTGAAAAGCTCTACTAACCTTTACACGACATCTCTATTGAAGCCATTTCATTTTCTTCGAATAAACACATGTTATTATTGTATTAAAAAAAACATGAAAGATTTAGTATTGACTTTGAGGATCAGCTGAGTAAGCCGGTGTCTTAATGGAAATTGACCCGTTGAAAATAATGTGTCTTGCATTGGTCTGAACCATGACAACACTTTAAACTGCAAAGGAAGCTATCTGTTACGCAGGCACTTTGCACAAAATTAAATTTACATTTTTCTAGGATAACGTTTTACCAGAAATTTTCATGGTTTTCACTACAGAAAATGTCTGATTTGATTTTCACGGTGCAGAAGCCTCCTGCTTCAGCTAAATGGGAGGGGCAGTGAAAGCGGGATATTTCTATTCTTCTATGATCTAGTACCAGAATATTTATGTTCTTTTTGATTGACATTTCAAGTCACGTGCGCAACAATTTTACTAGTACACATGTCTGAGTATTTATCTCAGGTTTTCGCAAGACCAATTTTCTCACAATTGTATCAAATTGTTTCTGTAATCAAGTATAATCTGTTATTAATATCACACGTGTTATTCAAAGTATCTATTTTAATATGGGTGATGTTACGGCCGTCAAGTATAAAAAACGAGATGAATTTGCTCAAAATGAACAACAAGTCGAAGTAAACATAAATGGTGAAACTGTAACATTGGCTAACAATGACGAAGATATTCCCAAAGTTGAAGAAAGAGATGGCTGGGGCAATAAAATTGAATTTGTTCTAGCTATTATTGGTTATGCAGTTGGCTTGGGAAATGTATGGCGCTTTCCATATTTATGCAACAAGAATGGAGGAGGTACGTATTAAACGAAAATCTTGTATTTCCGATTCAAATGCAATTCTCGTCTCAGTCTGTGTTGTGACACTGGAAAAGGTATATTCGTGTGAGCATATTTAGAAGTATGTAAATGTCATTTTTTGAAATGCGTACCTTGGTATATTATGTTTCGCATATTACTTGGAACATGTTTCAATGGCCATGAAATTTGACTTTTAGGGGCTTTGCGCGCACGTGACTTTTACGCTCTAGATTTCGCATTTTTTTATTTCATTGAGAAAAATTATATGGGACATTCATAAAGGAGCTTCTTTGCAAATTTAAATTTTCAAAAGGAGTCATAATATTCAATGTAAATTGATCCTTTTGTATTATAGATGTTCTAACTCTCAATCTTGTAGGTGGGTTTCCGTTTCAAGGCTTAAGAAATACTTAAAATACTCTACACCTTGTTACATTGATTCAATCAGTAAACATATTTATTCTTAAAAGCTTAGAATCGCAGATCAAATATTAAAAGTATATAAATAATTTGAAACTGTAACGGTAAGGAAATATTTTTACATTGAAAGACCGCTGTTACCGCATGCCCAAATTTTGCGAGCTCATAATCTTTACAAATCATGTTTTTTAATCTCGATGTGTTGAAAGTTTTCATAAGTGATTACATTTTCAAGACTTGTTACAAATTCGTAAAATTCATTGATGGAAATTGCAAACATTGTAAGGATGTTCAAATTGATACATCAAAAGATGTTTTTTTGCTAATTCTTACAATATTTACAAAGTTGATCAGACAAGAGCAGGAGGGATTGACCTGAATTTTTTGTTGTCTGAAAATGGAAATTGTAAAGGTTTACCAGCATCTCTATGAATACTTTATTACCTTGGGAAATACAGTATGAATATTTAAAATACCAAATACCAATTTCTATCAACAAAAATGTATTTTTCCTTTGAGGATTGCGACAAACCGACTGAAATTATAATTTCGTTAGACCTTTACCGTACTCCTAATACTTCAGGAAAATATACATTTTGAATATTGATTGCTCAATAAAGCACAGCCGCGAGCATGCTGTACGATTTGATTTATTATAACTTTCCTGTCAGTGACAAACATTTCAACATTGTTATTTTTCTCGGGAATGGCTCAATTTTGGTTTAAAAATAGACTCAAAAAGATTAGAACAAAATCAACAATATTGTTAAAAAAACTTGACTAATTAGTGCTGAATTAACATAATTGAATTGATAATGACTTGCATCGAACATGTTTGTGAAAAAGAGACGATGTGCAGGTTTATTATGCATCTAATCCTATTAAATCTAGTAGATTTATTTCCTTTATTGTTGGTATTATTTATCATGTCTACCAGTGATTAGGACTTTTGTAGCGGGATTACTGGATTTGACCTGTTGAGCCAAACGTTGAAATTGCGATAGAAGTTGTGAACTTTATGACGATTTGATAAAAAAAGTTTGATACAAGTCTATGAAAAGTATGTCGATTCTCGTTCAATGCTCTTCTAAAGTAATATGCAAAACTTATTTCAGTAAATTTTGTACAGTGAACCGAGGCAACAGCTATCAATCCAAAATCTGCACATCTTGTTTAACTTTCTACTTATCTTGAACACAACAATATTTTTAGCGAACTCCTTTCACTTTAGCGGCTTGTCGAGATTCTTCTTTGCAATTATTTGCAATTATACAGTATAGCGTTTCTTAGTATTTCAGGTCAAATCTTTGCATATTTGGAAGTGCAGTGTTCTTACTTTTGTATACGCGAATGTTTACGCGAATCGTGTAATTCAAGCGGTAAAACTGCACATAATCTTGTGCGACTTTCAAGAAAACGATCGGAGTGCATTATGGCAGCTAATTTTACAGCCACCAGCCGGTACTTTTTTAAATGTTAACCTCTTGTTTGTTGAAACTATAAAAAAAGTAATATTCCTTTCAAATTATATTATTGATAGTAATTTATACCAATATCCAAAATAAATTAAACGAGAATTGAAATGTAAATACTTCCTCCAGTCACAACATTTCGAATCCCACGTGGAAGATTCTGATTCTTAAATTAGGTTCCTGTTTCCATAGCTACCCATGACATGTGACATTGGATATTTTAAATCATGTAAGAGATTACTGAGACTTACGCTGGGCTAGTAATGTCATTTTATACGATTTAATAATGAAGTAATAGCTTTAAAAGTATGTCAAAATCTATTGAACCGATGGATTAGATATGATAGGGTGGACCAATCTGTGGTTTGAAAACATAATTTGAGATTTTGACAGCCCATTACGACTGCCTTTTACTTATTATATTATTTCAAAGACAATTTACTAAGGCTGTAAATACTCTAAGAAACTGACGTACTGGCAGCTTTTAGAGCAAGGATTCGTTTTCAAATTTTTTCCTGCTTGCATTGTGTTGAGCATTTTTTTCTAGCATATTGCACATTTAAATGACTGAAGTCAAACATTTTCATAGAGTTTTATTGCAGTTTAATTAAATTTTTGCACATAGATAAATTTTGATGGATTGATAAATGGACAACAAGTGCAACAAAATCTTCAAATTTTCTTGATTTCAAGTTGAAGGAACGAGTGAAATTTAGGTTGAATCTAATGCAACCCATCTAGATAATTCCACCCTCCATGTATTAAGTAATAATGATACGTTCATCATTGATGTACTGTATTGACAGAGTTGGATAGGAGAGTGAGTAAGTCCTCTGAGTACAGTGCTGCTCATTCATCAGATATTTTATGCTTTTGAAGAAGTTAGACTGATGTAGTTATAGTATTTATACAAGGCTTATATTCTCGAACAATCAATTTCGAATCGAAAATTGCATTGTGTTTACAACGGTATAATGGAAAAAATACCTGAGAAAAATCGACACTAAGAATCTTGATCTGGCTCAACGCAATCACAAGGGTTCATGCAGTGAGTCATATTTTTAACGGACCTACGAGTAGATATCATATGTTACTATTTACTCGCATGGATCCTGTCTAATAATAGGATAATTCTTTCCTGCAAAATGACTGTCACGAAAGTAGATGATCATTCAAGAGAGGGTAATCATTTTCAACACGTATGGAGGAAGTTATGAAAAATTAAAGCGTTTTCTGCCGGAGTGCGTAGTTTATGGCCTTCGCACAGAACCGCTTAGTGAGATCATATATCCGTCCCAAAGAGGAATCAATAATACAGTACTATATAGTACTTTGACGATTATATACTACAGACCTTAGTACTTTTGATAGCAACCGCGAAGAAATTATCTAGGTCTGTGTGTAGGCTAGTGTATTGTGGACTTGTCAAATTGATTACCCTCGATTGGATCTGTTTATGTTTTAGGG
>JANVCG010106319.1:0-14438 GCA_025505365.1 Haliclystus inabai
TAATAATAATAATAATAATAATAATAATAATAATAATAATAATAATAATAATAATAATAATAATAATAATAGTAATAGTGATAATAATGATATGATGACATCTGAAATTTCTTTTATTTTCAAGGTTATTTCGCGCCCAAATCCTTTCATTTCATTTACTGTGATGATGACCGTATACAGTGCAGCACAACTTTTAATCCACTCAGTATAGGTCACTGTTGATGGCTTGATTCGAAGAGATGTAACAACATTTTGTACAAGGCCATGATAAGGGCACCTACTAGCTCGGATCTTTGAATAATCCAACTTCAACTGGTGTCACTGCAGTCTTGGCTGCTACCAATGATTCGTCAAACTTTGCATTTCCTAGTTTCCATCTCATCAATACACACGTTTCCAATGCCTTTTCTTCTCCATCTGAAAATCTGTCGATTTTAAGTTGTCCAATTTCCTCTCCTTTTGTTTGATACATCTGTTTAGAAATTTTCAGCTTTTCTTCTGTGGTTAACGTTGTTCATTCGTACGATGGCCTTTTAGTCTTCAACAATTTGATCCCACTCGTTTTCTTCTCTCCATATATTCTGAAACATAATTCTAAAATTCACTATTGCTCGTGACAATGGTCTAATTGAGTCCCAATGTCAAGCGATCATCTCAAGAATAGTTCTTCTTTCCAATCTGGTTAGTACCTAATTCACCTTAGATTAAACTGATTTTGCTTATAGTGATAAATTGTCCACATCTGATCTGTTATTTCTGTCTTTCAACCTACAACTACTGTGTAGTGGATGGCTGTATCATCTTTTTCTATTCGAAGGCTGTTTTCAAATTCTCTTTTGACCAATTTTGTGTTTGCTCATCCGTCTATTTGGCATATTGCAGGCTGGAGTCTTGATGAAACATCAGGATCAGTGAATCCACTTCTGACCAAACTCTTTCAGATTTGTGGTCTTGGTGATTCTTTATTGCTATATTTCTTGTATTTCTTGTAGCCACTATATATGTATCGGTATATGCTTTAGCTGTCTCTGATCCTTCGTTTTCTGGTTGACTTGTACGATTCCATTTCTAATGTAGATGGGTGTTGGGGAGCATCTCTTGTGCTCCTCACATGTTTCTTTAGACTCGCATTTAGGCTTTATGTTACCTTTTGTTGAGCACCTAAAAGCAGAGTCCTTTCCGTTCAACATACTCAGCTCTTTCTTTCACAGTCTTGCTTATGAATGTTGGACAATCTTCTAACTTGTGTTTTCCATCTTTATAGTGTGGAGAATATATTTCTTGGAGGCTTTGATGGGGATTTCTTTCGCTGACAATGCTTCTCTAATTTCTTTAGAGAATCAAAAGTTTGCAAATCATTTTCTGTAGATATTTGAGATTTAACAATACGTTCATAGTAATAATAACAAAATATGGACTTTATTTTCTTTAATCAACATATATCCTACCACATTTATGTAAGAAATCCACTTGATCAACTAAAAACACATTTTTTATTTACAATTTCAAAACTAGCAACTCATATTTGATGTGCATTTGTTTTATAGGTAGAATAACAGCCAATGCCAAACAAATCAAAATCTCGATGACGATTGATGAGATGTGGCAAAAACCGTTTGGTATTGATCAGATA
Source organism: Haliclystus inabai (assembly GCA_025505365.1). Taxonomy (NCBI): domain Eukaryota; kingdom Metazoa; phylum Cnidaria; class Staurozoa; order Stauromedusae; family Haliclystidae; genus Haliclystus; species Haliclystus inabai. The sequence continues at coordinate 1,634 of JANVCG010106319.1, forward strand.
GCATTTGGTAAACTGCACTTAGCCGCATCGGTTACTTTCAAAGGGGCGGGATTCACACTAGGTGAGTAAGCATTAAGACAGCAATAAAGACACAAGCAAACATACTTATTGAAAAGATAGAGCACAACTCATATATTGTAAATAATACACGTACGGGAGTATATAAAAATACTCTCAATTCAGAAGGCACATTAAGAATCTAAAGATCTTGAATAATTACTTGTAATTTGTAAGGCACATCGCATAAGTATAAAACTCAGAGAGTCGGATAGCTAATAAAGCGCAAACCAAAGGGGTCTGATGAGAGCCAATGTAAAATTCAAGTCTGTTGTGTTTTCCGTGACAAACTTTCTATCTTGTTGCAATTTCAAGAAGATTAACTTAGATTTTATAACTTATGAAATTAAAATTTCCCTTGCAATAAAGAATCATTAAGCCCTAGATATATTGAAGAGAATTGAGAGTTATATCAAATATAAATAATGAACTACCATTAAAATAGCTTGAGGATTGAGATGATGCATTTTTATATACATGCAAATTCACAGCATTCACACTATCCTGTAAATATATATTAAGGTCACAACGTAAGTATATACTGGTCTGCTGACCTGAAAATCTGTCAAAATAGTTCTGTCTTTCGTTGTATGCAATTTTTCATACAACCAATTACATCTTGTTTGTCCGATTTACGCTTGACACAAATCATGCTGGTTAATCAATCTATTAATACCTTTTAGGTTTCGGTGGTACGTTGAAACTTGGTAAAATTGGTAGCGATGATATCATCTCTATTCAAATTTACTTTGGTTTCAATGTTGTCAATCCTATTCAATCGTACTTTTATGGAAATGTATCAGAGCTTACGTTTGACAAAATATCTAAATCATTCGACCTCGATGTGGGAGATAGCAAAGCCTTAAGAGAGTCTGGCTTTCCAGAGGGTCTGGTCTTCTCATACAATGCTGCATTAGGTATATATTTTAACCATTCTGAAAGTGTGCAGATGAAATAACAATTAATAGTGATTCTTTTAAAATTACTTGCCGACAGCTAATCCATCGAAAGTAACAAAATCTCATACTTTCCTTATTTGTTTTCAGCAAGCTATGTTGCACAAATCAAGGACTTTCGAGTGACTAAAACTCTTCCTTGATTCAATTTAACCTTCGAACTAGACATGTAGCACAATATATATGTGTATATAGATTCAACTCTCAGCGTTTCCAAGATTGAATATCACAAAGGATTATAAATCATAGAGATTTATTAGTGTGAAATAGCTTCAAACCTTTCCATTATCAACAGTTAAACAGCAGAAGATTTCTGCAACAATTGTCAAACTAAATAGATGTTCAAATTTGTTGACGAATATGATTGCACTTCAATTATCTGTGGATTGCTAAAGGTTGTAGTAGATCATATAATTTCTTCATTTCGATAAAAAGTTGTATCTCTGTTCGGAGTTTAAGTTGTAGTGGCAAAACATCCCTGTCATACAAACGTGAGACTTCAGTGCGTCTGTTCTAGCGTGACGCTCTAGTAATGTGGTACATGACATAATGGTTAGCAGAGACGTAACTACACAGAAAGTGCTATATCGCGAACGAAAAGAATGAAGTATATAAGATGATATTTCCAATCAACCATTATCTCGATCATCAGAAAGAGGTGAAATTCAAGTAGAGATATCCACACCATAAAACGTATTTACTGGATGTATCCATAAAAGCACAGTATAGTTGCTCCTCATTTGAAGACAAATAAGAAAAAATGAATTCTACCTCTGCTTCCCTCTACAGAGGCTATAACGGTACCACAATTCAATATTGAAATTCCACCTGGTATATATTTCAAAGGAAGAGTGAATATAATGGGCTATTCAGTCCTTGGTGAAATTAGATTCCAAGCAGAAACGCTTAATCTCAAACTAGAATTAGATCCGATAACTATTGGCGATGGTGCTTTGATTGTACAACGAAGCGAAGAAGATGAGATCAACGGTCCTGTTTTCCATGGTGAAATAAGCAAAGAAAATGTTGAACTGAAGATTGTTGGTTATATCACTGTCGTTGGTATTGGAGCAGAAGTCTCGATCTCAATTAACAACACTCAATTATATATGAAAATACGTGGGAAATTATTTGATGTTATAACTACTGATGTAACTATTAAGTCCAGTTATGGTAGCATGGCTGCTGCAAATTTCCAGGTAAAATTCATCGAAAGGAATGTTTAGTAAGAAATATCTGTGAAATTAGCGATGTTGATGAGGTACCAGATTCAAATCTATGGAGTGCTGATTTTGATCTGGAAAGCAAGCAGAAAGACTGCATTTCTGTTATGACAACGTAAATACAATTGGTTAAACAATTATTTTTCCAACTTCGTATACTGACATGAATTCATCTCAGGGAAAAATTAATTATGAATGGTAGACCAGTGCTAATGCCAGGCCCTTTTGTTAATTTACTTTGACATGTTATCTTGCGTTTTGACATCTGCTCTTTTGTATCAGATACAAAATTAGAAAGTTATAAGAGACATTTACCCGGAATAAAGACTGCCTCATTTTAATTTTGAATTCATATCAACTTTGTTTTTGTCACTTGATCAAATTAGTTATCATTGGAATTGGAAGTGGATAAAAATGATACACAACCTATATTGTATAATGATAAGCAGGCCTGATTCTAGTTACAGTTTACAATTTTGCATTAGTTTTGCTTTGAATTTGAATTTACTGGATGATCATACGAAACTTTGACTTCTTGATATATCCAGAAAGGAAAAATTCATTTTCCAAAAAGTCTGTCTGCCATGCTTCATATTAGAGTAAAAAAAGCTAATTGTTGAAATTTGCTATCAAATCGGAGGCTCATTCAACAACCTGAGAGGAGTCTACCACAACATTACCTATAATTTGTAGAATTCCTACTTATAATCATTTTGCATTTTATTTTGCACTAAAAAGTAAAGTCGATTGTTGCTGCAACGAAAATATTATCAAAACACCTTTTTCAATGATTTTATTATGGTAGTACAGAATCATATGTTTTCGAGTTTGATCCACATTTACGTGTGTTGATCATTCTCAAAAGTTTGTAGGCATTCTCTATATGAGAGTTTATGAAAATGTGAATAGTTCATTGCAGAAAGATACAGTGAGGGGAATGTTGGAAAATGTTGGAAAATTGCTTGATATCTGGAGGCATGATTTCAACCTTGATTGTGATTCGTCGACGTATGTCTGACGTTTTTCGGACAATTTGATTAGCTAGAAGCCAAGTTTGGAACCGAAAACATAAGCAGGTAACGAATGGTCAGAAGCTAATGAAAAAGGCTCCCTTAGGATTGTAAGATTCTTTGAATCACAATGAAACAAAAAAAACATGATAATGACACTGGTTCGTATGGATATTCCCATAGGATATTTTGGCATGAATGTAGTGAATAAACTTCAATTAGTTTTTATTCTAATCACTAGAATTCTACATCACACTTCTGTTTTAAACCTAATATTTGGAGAAAAATGTTGATAGCTCGAAATTTGAAATCAAACATGAACTTTAACGATGCAAAATCATATTCCGCCGAATTATTTGACCAATCAATATTGCATATTCGATTCTCTGATGCTTCCAGAGAGAAATATACCAATTGATCTGTTTAGGCAATCACGATGCAATGTGCCCTGAATATTTCAAGTAATAATACATAATTGGTAACACTCATGACTTACAATCGACATCTAAAACGGGTTCTCAAATGACGGCTTCCGTTTGGTAATCCGAATTCCGAATGAACTGTCTCGCTTTCTGTTCTCGACCTATGTAATGCATTATCCCTTCATTAATTTCAAAAACAGGCCTGACAATAGGTAACATAAATGATGCACATGTGCGTCTGCAAGATTATACTAGTGATATTTGGTATGAAATTGTACCCTCGAAGTGTGATCAAATATATAACACTCTCATATATGCTTTTCAGTTTAGAGGTTGTTTGTCCGTCGACTTGTCCACATATATCGAGAAAATCACTAACTTCATTTCATCAATCGGAAAGAAATCTCAAGACCTTATTGATAGGGCAACCGCATTTCAAGAAAATGTCAGCCGTTTCGTTGAACGGATAAAAGCGGTAAAGAGAAGATGGAGTGACAAAGCGAACGAACGAAAGAGAAAGCTTGATGCAGAGATCAAACAAATAGAAGCGGATATCGAATCTGCTAGTACGAATTGCAATGATCAATGCCCTCCTAGTGAGTACTGCATTTATGTATCACTGCTTTCTCTTCATCCGTTTAAATAATTAAAAGCCTACAAAAGATCGAGTAATTAGTTACTTCATTAGACTCATTCATTGGATAATTTGATTGATCCAATTTTGATCTTTCCCGTATATTATAGTTTTTGTCAACAAAGCTTGAGAGGGGAATATTGCAGGATAATGCTATCATGTCATATAAAAAAGCTTGCATTTGTTGTGGAACATCTTTCACCTCGTTCTTTTTTATTTATTCTTCACGTTAGTTATGCTATATATTATATTATAATTTATGGGATATTTGTGGTAAAAATTAGTCTTTATCGTGAACAAAATTTTGATCTAATGTCACAAATATGTATGAAGCCTCAAACATGATTCTCGCTGTATGGTTCTGGTAAATGGTAAATAAACATATTTAGTTGATGTCTCAAAATCTCCGGATCTTATCAGACTGAACGTCAATCGAAACTCATGCGTTGGAAATGTGATTCGATGTTAGCTGACTTGCGAGGACCAAAGTATCTGAAATAGATTAATAATTAAATGTTTTATAGTCGTGTTTACTGCCATACACCATTCTTGCTATCCGTGTGGCTACTTCGATTGATAATTGGAATTTTGAAATACGAATTTCTAGTCTATGGAAATATTTTAAAGGAAATATTATAACAGTAGTACATTTTATTTTATTTTTTTTAGTTTGTGGTGGTCTTCCTGGATGGAATAGCAAATGTTGGAAATTCTTTGGTCTATGGGTTGGATGTCCAACATGGAATAGTTGCGCTTACAAGTCAAGAAGTGCTTTCTGTTTGATGGGTTGTTGGTTGAAGAACGGTGGAAATAGACTCATGGGTTATGTTCAACAAGGCATACTTCAAGTGAGTACAATTAACGCATCTAATTATTAGGTTTAGATGCAGATTTTGGCTCAAAAGCACCAGCTTAGCATTTGCCATGCAGATCTTCTGCATTTTATGATTCAGGAACATTGCCATTCTATCAAATAACCCTAACTAGATTTGAGGCAGACAATCAACTTCCGAATCTAATAAAATGTTTGAGAATTAAAAAAAAAACTTTCTTATTAATCACTGCACTCCTATCAAGTCATGGTGAATAGTGCTTGATATCGAATGATGTATATATTGCAATGTTGAGTAAGTGTATAATCGGAAGTATCAGAAATAACTGAACAATATTTTCCAATTAAAAATAAATTAGTGAAAACGTATTTTAATTACCGATATTATTAATCTTGATTATGAAAAGAAAGAATTAAATAAGCCACTTTTCTGTCCCCTATCATTTAATAAAATACATGAAATCACGCTGAATTGAATTTGAAAACAGCTGAACAAGTATAACATGACAAGGAATATGTTATTTGTTTACTATTGGTAGACCGCCCATTATTGCCGAGGAGAATGCATAAGTAACAACATAATTAGACATTTCTAAAGTCTCTATTACATGAAAACAGAAAACAATGAGATTGCGTTTGACAAACCAACACTAATACAAAAGTACTGGATTTGTGTTTTATTCTGTTGATACATATATAATATTGCATTTTATTTCACAGGTCAAAAAGGGTTTCATATCATTTCAAGATTTTCTGCTTGAGACAGCTGTCGGCATAGTTGAACTAGGCACTGGCATAGTGAACAAAGCTACAGAGGTCTACAAAGCTGTTTTGCACACGTTCGAAAATTTCACGGAAATGGCGGCACAATTTGTTAGAGATAGTATAAAAATCAACCATGTTTGTCTAATGGGTGGTTTACAAGTAGGAAAGTCAGCATGTGTTGGACTGGATGTCGACCTGGAGTTGTTAACATACCCAGTTAAGTTCAATAGACCCTTTTGTGTTGGGCCAAACTTCTTGGATAGCGCAAGTGAAGCTGCAGTTAGCACTCAATATCCAGAAGTCAATCAATTTGATAATAAGATTAAAGCAGGAAAAGAAGAGCTTGAAGCAATGGGTAATGAAAAGGAGGATATCGAGACACAGAAGGCAAAGATGGACCAAGATATCAATAAAGATGAACCTGATGCTGAGACAAGGGATACGATAGCACGTATTCATGGAACTAAATATGAACCGTTGGACAAAAGACATTTTCATAAGAATCTAATCAATGGTAGCGATATTGAAATGTTTATTCAATCAGCACCACGTGTTAATGTTAAAGATGCGGTAATGAATGAAGGACCAATGTATGAACACGATGAAAGCCATGAAGGTAAGTTACACAGTAGTTTTTGATGTGTGATAAGCAAGAATCATGTTGGGAATTCCTCTGCATTCATCAAACATACGTTATTTTCTTTCTTTTAGGCAGTCACACCGCTTGTGGGCAAATTCGTTCTGTGATCAATCGATATAGTGCCATATCAAACGGTGCTGGCTTTTATTCAGAAGCAATGGACAGGCAACAAATGTTATTTAACAGAGCAAGACAATATTGGCAAAATGATTTGGATACAATGAAACGCTCTCTAGATGATAAAGGTATGCTTTTTTCACTGAAAGTGCTGTTTCTAAAATGTACCACAAATTATGTTCAACCGTTGAAATATCCATCGTGTAGCCCACAACATGCATGAAAATCATTGGTTCATAACGCATAAGGTGTTATTGTTACTTGGTTACAGTATTAGATCAATAATTATAAATCTCTTTTCCACGTCATGCAGTCAGGCGCTGTACTCTCTCATGTATGTGTACGAGCTCTTGCAATTTGATATATATTTTCGAAAAATCTACATCTGAATCTAGTACGGAATTGAACACGAAACGCGCGTTTACTTAATACTTACAATAGAAAAGCTTGTTAAATCATCAAATATATAAGGTTTATCAGGAAATTTATTAAAATTTTTGCTACTATCGTACAACAACGTGTGTAAACTTTTGTTAGCAATACTTGCAGAAGAAGTTTTCTTCTCCTTTTATATTTACGCCATATAAATGAATTCTATCCGTAACGGAGACTCAGGGTGACCAAACTATGGTCTACAGATCCTACTTTAGGCCATTCTCGTGTGCCTTTTCCCGTTTCTCTTATTCATGGTTCGACTTTAAAATCTCATCATTTAGCCTTGATTTGTTCATGATTCCAGTCCAACAGCTCAATATGACACAGTCACAACAAGAAGCGATGTACAACTTCTACTCTCAAGCTGAACAGAGTAAGTTAGAATCGTCTCCTCACAGCATCCATAACGAAACAAATTCAATCGGTCCTACTTCATTAGTTTTTGTGTTGAGCAGGGTATGATATTATTTATACTTGGCAGACTGGGTTCAGACCGATATAAAATAAACTAGGTCTGCATTCAATCTCAATCTACAAGAAACATGTAAAAGTACTGGGCGAGGGAATGACCACCACAACAGCTAGACGGGGATGCTCAATTGTTGGCTATGGAGAAGCATCCAAGTGTTTCTAAAGACCATCACAATTCACTACACAAACAATAATAATGTATAGGTCAGACAAGATATGCGGTGAAATCTTATACTCTATTTAATTAAGCACTTTTGCTCTTTTAAAGAATTGAAATACTGGGAAGAAGAAACGTCCAAGAAGGTGAACAACTATAAAAAAGACGGTATTAGAGGTTACAAAAGACAATTGGATGACATTATACAACAAACCTCAAAACAAGATTCTGTTGGTTACATGAGATCATTAATAGAGAAAGGACAAGATGCCCTTAAAAGGAGTGAAATCCCAACGGCAAATGTCGAAAAACACAGTAAAATGCTGTCCGCTGTACATCAGGTGAGAAAGTAATTGCTTCTAAGACCATCTATCTTGCGACGCTCTGGTATGCTGCTCTGAATTTCATTGGTTAATTTATAGCAATTAGATACATGGCCACCACTTTCTGGCTGGCAGAAAATCCGAGTATCTTATTTCAAGAAGATATTTGGGAAGGAAAAATAGCATTTATATTGCACAGAGAGGTCATTACGCTGGGTAAAATGTATTTCAATCTAACAAAAGACAAAGAATGATCATTTAATTAGTTTAAAATTTCCAGAACCAACGATCAGAGGGTGATATAGTCGCTATGAAGGGCCTCTATATTTCATAATCGTCTAAAGTGGCGATTGTACATATTCATTTGAAAATAAATTTCTGTTGGTTAAGTACTTCAATATAATACAAAAGAGACAGAATGATAAGTACGAAGGATGTTGTAGCTTTAAGTCTGCATTCACAGTACTGTGAAACATGAAAAATAGTCTCGTAAAAAGAATGCTGAGTTACAGCTCCTGCTATTTAATTTCGTGTACATTCGTCAATGAGAACTGTAACATCTTGTCAACGTAACTAAATCATAGCTGCAACAACAAAGATTCTGGTTCCGATATTGTTAAAATGTGTTCTTTTTTCTGTAGGAGCTGGAAACCCTTTTAACAGATAACAGGAACTCAATACCAAAGACAAGAGAGCGTTTGAAAAACATTGATGGAAATTTGGAACAACTAAAGGCTTTCCATTCAAAGTGTTGAAGAGTCAAACAATTTTCAACTTAAAATAGATACTATAAAGAAGTTCCTTCAATCTTGAAAAGCTGTAATAGTCACAATCAATTATTAGAATTTGAAACTGAGGAATTGCAATCTGCCCATCATTGGGTCAAAAAATGTATTTCAATAGTTTTTTTGAGCATCTATTCACGTCCAATATTTCCAGAATTACGGGTGCTGTAATATGAGAGAATATTTAACCAATGTTTGATGTGTGATGTCGATAAAGAAATCTCCTATAATGCAACGAAGTAATTTATCCAAAAGATGTTTTTGAGTTCCAAAAGAAAAGTGGCAAAATTTAGATATTGTTTTGTCTCGATAGTTTCGCTCTTGAGGAAAATTTCATGGTTCATTTCGAGGGGAATAAAATAATATCCCACAAACACCCAAAATGGTAATGCACCTTCGGTATTCAAGTCTTTATACATGAAGAGTTTAAAATTGATTTTATTGTAATATACCGCTAATTGTTAACAGCTCAGTATAATTATTGCTCTCTTCTTCTAGTAAGGCAACAGTTGAACTGTCAATTAAATAAATAAAACTGATATCAAATCTAACGTTAAACTAATTCATTCATTCATTCATTCATTCATTCATTCACAAATCCAAGTAGCTCTTTTCCACTGGAGTGTAGGGAGTGGATATCTTAACAGAGTATGTGAAATGTTGGAAACGTGTGCATTTTATAATAAGATGCCTTTCAGGCATAAAACCCACCACAGCTTTATTTTTTTTTCCTTTTAATCATGTTTGATAGAAAGTTGCAGAGCAAAAATGTAACAAAGATATACGGTATTCCTTACCTACTGTTGGTTTATATCTCTAAGATGGATATTACCATATTTGTTAACTTAAATACAGCTGAGAAAACATTTATAGGAATTCATTATCGATGTTGATTGATTGACTACGGATGGTAGCACCAAGTACTAGTATATGAAATCTATCCTACAAGACAAATTGTCGTTGGGCTCTTTGAGATTATTGAAAGCAATCTGAAAACAATCACACATGTAAGTATATCTTAATTAAATATCAATAATCAATATCTTGATTAATTGAAGAAACCAAACGAAATTTACCAACTCTAACAAGATCCATAACCAAAAAAGTCAAAATATTCTAATCATCACTGACTGCCATATTATTAACGCAGAGCGATCAACACCTGTCATATCATTATAATAACTATAGAAAGAAGGCAATTATTAAGACCGCACGCTCAGCAGCTTTGGAAGATTCATCCATTTTGAATCAGGCATATCATCTTTTGGTAAATTTCCCATAATCTATGGAATTAAAGCAAAACTTGACACAAATGACAATGAGGTAGCTAGAATTTAATTTTTGGTAATATCTCAAATTAATAAATGAATATTGATATTAATAATAGTTATTTCTCCAAAATAAGGAATTTAACATTTGAGCTGAATTTGTGAGAACTTCTGGCCATGATTCCATAAATCAGAAATTGTTGGAGAAGCATCTTCAATTGTCACATCATCTTGAGAAAACAACTCAACCAAATTCTGAAAATGAAAAGCACGAAAATGACACTATAGATTGAATCTCTCCAAACCAATTTCTGAAAATGAAAAGCAAGCATTGGTAGATGTGAAGCGTTTCAGTACCTAGTGAAATATCACATTTGTCTATTGCTCTTAAATTGAATCTGCCCGAATTTATAGTAGTTTCTTCATACCCAGCTAATTTGTATTCTATTTATTGTGCTATTTAAGAATAAAAAAAGTTTAGCTTTTTTCACTACAGTAATTCTTCTTTGTCGTTGTTTAACACTTTCACAAAATAGTTTTTCTTCAGATGCTGATGTGAAATCTCCTACAGAGAGTTTCCATTTATGATAAACAAGCCTCGTTTTATAACAGTTTTAATTTCATAGAACCCAAAAACATTTTTTTCCGATGTAAGCTTTCTGAAAATAGAAGCTCGTAGACAGTGGTTAAAACCATTAGATGTATGTGGTGATTCCTTATTTGTATCGTGTATTGTAGAAGTTTCAAGTAAATTAAATAAGATAAGTGTTTCTTCTATAGAAAACTTAATGATTGCCAAGATGATTTTACAATGTCAAAGTTATCAAACACCAAATTATGTTTAAACCAACAGTCTTGATTGGTCACATAAGACTCTGAATATAAGATTGATAGGTGCTCAACCATTTCCTGCATTACCAGTGCTGAACTAGACAGAGATATACCTTTATCTGTGATGGTTGCTCATTTCCTGATATTTTGAATCTCTTTTGACTTGCATCAACTACACCAGCTAGCGACATCATGTAATTCCTGGTTGATAATTTCTGATCCACTCTCGTTATGTAATTTTGTACTTGGCGTTTGAGATTTGGTATTCCATTTCGATTTTGATAGTCAAGACTTCGTTTCAAGTCCTCCACGTATATAATGTTTCCTATTGGTATATCAATCAAGATCAAAAATCAATGATGGAAAATTATGATTTTGTCTTGAATCTCCTATGAAAATCGGTGAAGTGATTCGAAACCGTCCCGGTGTGACCGGTTATACCTTTTGTATCCTCAAGTTTAAACGAATTTTTACACTTTTCTTCATGATTCGACTACCTACGTATACAAATCGTTTCTTTTCAAAATATTCAACTGAAGATCGTATAGATGTTGCCTCAGCAAAGACTGATTTTATTCATGGTTATACAATTCAACATATCAACGGCTCAGAAAAAAAGAAGAAGAAGGATGATTTAACTACTACAATAAATGGTATCTTTGATATTGGTGGTACTTTCATTTTGGATGATGTTAAAAGAAAGATGATGAAAACGCAGAAAGGAAGATCTAATAAATTGGAAACTGAATCAATATCATCGTAATCAAGTAACATATGATCAGAGGAAGGCAAATACAAACTACAATAACGAAACATGCTCTACATTTAGTAACAACGTTAGAGAAGTATGGAACCTATAGCTAAGAAGATGACGGCTAAAATTGATCATAAATGTATAACAGCAACAAAAAAATAAAAACTTAGCAAAATCAACAAATTATTCAGCTACGTTGGAACATCCATAAAAAATAAAACAAATACAGAAACAAATTACGAATCAGTGCAGTAACAACTACAACCAATCTTGAATGTGAGAACTATTGACAAGATTAAAGATGTAGGGTTTCTACAGAACTAGAAAGCATCGGGCTTCGATACGATAAATGGCTCCTTAATTAAATCTGCTCTTCCAGCTATTGCAGTACCCTTGACAAGACTCATTAATCTATCCCTAACTTGCTTCATAAACACTATGGAATCACCAATACCAAAGATACTTGTTATTATAAAACCAGATCAAAACCACCCATTGGCACTCTTATCGCTCTCATTTGTTGAAATAATAGCTTTCATTCAAGGGTATTATCAATAAGAATCAACATGGCTTCAAGAACTGTAACTGCGGTCTTGAATATAAGTGAAAATTTCATAAAAGCATGGTTAATCGTGATTTTTCGCTATTGATAGTGATGGACCTTTCTAAAGCCTTCGACATAATATTTATTTAGATAAGCTAAACTGACTTTTAGACGATGTATCGGCATGGATTGATGCTTATCTGAAAGATCGAACACATTGTAGAAGTCTACTTTAACTGAGTTACATTAGAATGAAGAGTACCTCAAGGCTCAATTATAGGGCCGTTGCTGCTCCTAGTTTTTTTCGAATGCCCTATTCCATGCGCAAATAAGCATGGCTCGGTTGGACAGTTTACCAATGACAATCAAATGATGTATAAATCCAGAACAAAAGACAATAGCTCACTATGCTATGTGCAAGCAAACATTAAAGCTTATGTGAAAAGTGTTTCCTCTTGGCTTGCTGCAAATTCTTTGTTACTTCATATCAAAATATACTAAAATCATGGTCATTGGTCATGAGAAGATATAAAATGGCACATTACCGACTTTGACTATAGATACCCAAATCATGGAGTATG